>JAFMSR010002397.1:0-25000 GCA_022818135.1 Saxidomus purpurata
GTTCCAAGGCGGTGCCCCACTGTGTTCCTTTAATTGTTCGTTTTGTCCTCGTGTGTTTGCTTTGTATGCTAGTGTGTGTTGGTAGTGTATATGTGTGTGTGTACATGATTGTGTGTGTGTGTGTGTGTGTGTGTGCGTGTGTGTGTGTGTGTGTGTGTGTGTGTGTGTGTTGGTGGTGTGCACTTCTGGGTGTTGTGGGGTTCGTTTTGGGGAGGCTGCGTTTTTGGTACGTGGCATTCCCTGTTTGATATTATTTTTGTTTTTACTAGAATAATATTTTAGATAGACAGTGTCGTTTATATAACAACTACTAAATGAACAGTAAGTAGATGACACTGATTAAAATTAAATAAGATTCTCATTCGAAGAAGGACAGATCTATCTCGCAAGTTACGAACGTGTATAAATTTAAACTGGTTCGATTAAATGTGTTGCCAGTAGTACAGGAATGCCGAAAAATAACCATCAGATGACAAGTCTTTATTAGTTGAAATGACGAATATTGCAAGTCTCCTTCTGCTCGTTTGTAAATATGTGTATTCAATAGCAACTTAAAGTTAGTTTTTTAGAATGGATATACTACAGTTAATTGAAAATTAGAAATTAATGAATTGTTCATTAAATAAGTTTATATCGTACTGGCAAATGCATTTAAATTGCCTGTTCATTTCACTCAGTAAGCACTTGTTAATGTCAAGTCAAACCAAAACTGAAAAGGCAAACATGAATTTGGCAATTTATATGTGCATGAACATGACACACGTTGATGCCAAAGTCAACATATACTGTACCACTATTCAGGGTACCTAAATTCATTTAAATTACTTCCTTATCCAATGACGAATGCGGTAGTAACATGGAAATGGACACAAACAAATCTAGCTGATTGATTGTGATTAAATTAGTGCATCAAAGAAAAGAATATTTTTATAATTAGGTTATTTATGAATTAAGAAACTTTTCATATTAATAAGTAGAACGCATACTTGTCAAGAGGCTTTGCGTGATAATATACCAGTTTAATATATAATAGTATGCTCAAACACAACAACGAACAAATACGACGAAAAACATTCTAGTTTTGACATTTTCTGGGCTTCCAAAATTGTTTCTTTCTTCCTTTCTTACAATAAAGCGTTCGTACAAACTATCAAAGAACCTTTCATTCAGACATATGAACATGCATTTCAAATGCACAAATTCATTTTAATGAAAATACCTCCCCCACACCCCCTTCAAAAAAGGAGCATGTCTAAAAGTAATGATCTGTCATTTAAAGTTGTAACTTAAATGCAAACTTACACTGAACTACATACAAAACATATCCTTTTGTACAAACAGCCTTGGTAATGTAAATATTTACAAATACTACAAGGTATGCAAAAAAATGTTGGCCATATATACATGTATAAAACTGTAGCAAACGTTCCTTAAAAGCAAAAAACAAATTTTAATGGCATCATGTATTGAGATTAATCCACTTCATACATTCAATGTCTACATCTGTTTTGGGAAAGAAGAGTGACAGTCTGAATACTCTCATAATGGGCTGAAGAGCATCTGTCATTCTCTAATATATGATGATATATAAGTCTTCAACAGACTAGAAACTTGTAGCTTTTAAGTGTGGACATGTTCAGAAGAAGGACACCACGGTATTATTTTTGCTGCAGAACAAGTCACCAAGGGCCTTGTAAATTAATAGCCATCTGACCTAATTACATCATTTATTTTTTTATGTTAAAATCAAACTCGGTAAATTTATCACATTATGTTTATATTGGATATCAATTTATTTCAAGGATAATTGTGTTGTTAAAGTACTAGTCGCGTAAACGATATAACCAAATAAGAGCAACCATTTGTCACTTAAAAGGTTATAGACTCGAACGAAATCGTATCCCGCCTGTTTCTCTTAAAGTTTCACCAGTAATAGTTTTTCATAAGAAACGTTTGGTAAAAAATGTGCTGATATAGTATATGTGACTTTCCATTCGTATCAAACTATCATCTTGAATAAACTAAAAAATAAAGATCACTCTAGGAATAGTTTTGAAAATCAAATACCTATTCAAAACTTCATCAAGTATTCCAACGGCAAAGTTTCTGTTTAAAGGAAGAAAATGCCATACAAATAACAATCCTACTAACCAGTACATCAATGCGTGATTTACACACCTTGCAGTCGTGCTAGGTTTATTTTGCCTTCTGTTTTAGTAACGGTTTATGCATGATTTGAACGCCTTATTTCAAGTTCAAATCAGCACTAATAAACATTATTGGTGAAAATTATCATTTCATTTTAATCGATTTTATAGATTTTTATAGTACAATTTTGTGTTATTTTCATAATCATTATTACTTTGTTATCTAAATATTAGTACTATTATCATCATTAGTATGACTGTTATAACTATATCCCATCCAATGTTTAGTTTTGAATACATGTGTTTATTTCCATCTGTTTATATCAACGTTATACCATCAATATAATGATTTCAGGGACATCTTTAGATAATTCACATTTTAGCATGAACGATGTATTTACAAAAGTTACGAAGTTTAACTTTTACTATTGAGTTAACAGACATTAGCGGGACTGGTATGAAGGATTAAACCTACAAAACTACATGCATGGCAAGGTGTATAAATCATTCAGCGTTGTATTGGTTTGCTGAACCGCTTTTTATGAGGTCTTCTCTCCCTTTAAACGGACATATGCCGAAATACGTTCAAATATGTACTGCTTTTAGATGTTGCTGCATATCATTTGTCGGTACAGCTCGTAATAAGTAGTTGCATATTCAACCTTATAGATACACGGATTGCACTTTTTAGCGTTTTCCCCTTTTAGCGTTATGCAAGCAAATACGTATTTGATTGTGCTCACATTAGGGGAATAACGGAAATGGCAAACATTACATTTTCTGCAAATAATTGTTTCTATTTGATCTCCTATAACAAGAGTATAAAATGATTTATGTCATTCCCTGCAACAACGGTGGTCGAATGTTTCTGACGTCTATGATATAATCTTTGTTACAAAAAGTAGTCTCCGAAAGGACAAAAACAGCATAGTTGTCGCCACAAGTGTTGAAACATCAATTAAATAGCTCTTTTTTGTTTTAGAGAACACGTCTTCCCTGGTAGGTCGGCCGTTTATACTGATTTATCTAGGCGTACAATTTTAATTCATCATTTCATCTCGCCTTTGCACAGCATCATTTTCCTATTTGCAATTACAAACATATTGATTGCTTTTCTGTGCATAACAAGCACTCAGAAAAAGTTGTTTAATGTTTCAAACCTATTGGCTTCCATTGTTTCTGTTGCGTATTCTAATCTTAATCCTTTGCTGCATATATTATTAATACTAGTACAACAAACGTATAACTAAGGAATATGTGTTAAGTTGATCACAATTTAGGACTTTACATGTTTCGTGTATAACGGAAAGATAGCTTTTTAAAACATTTAATAAATCAAAAGTTGCAAACTGACCACTGGCGCAATAGTATTTCCTGTAGGAAAAAAGTAACGCACGTCGCTAGATCAGTCTATAAGATACGTGAATGAGATTTTAATTTACGTTGCATGATAGTCATCGTTTGTTTATGTAATAAAGACATTTGCAAAATATAGGTGTATTTGATGACTTCATCACAGTGATAGTTATAAATAATGCTTTGATTAAACAGTGCGTAAAAAGTACTAAGTGAACTATTGTAATTTTCCCAAAAATGTCAGCGATGGTAAAAAGAAGTTAATTAGGCAAATACAACCATTTTTATCTTCCAAAATGAAACATCATTTTGTACTTGTGTCCGATGGTCATGGAAATAACTATGAAAGTACATGCAATAAGCCGATCGCTTACTAGCGCATTTTCAAAACCTAGAATAGCCCCAAAACTGGTCATTGGCAGGTAACGTAGTATTCATCAATCAGACAGGCCCTTGTCAAAATAATTATGAACTTAGTTGGTTTTGTACATCTACGCCAATAAGCAGCACATGTATGTAGAGGAGGTCATGTAACCATTTATCATGTCATTATGATGTCATCAGTAGCACATTAAAAACAAAAGAATATAGAATTCACAATAACGTCGACGGCTTTTCTTAAAAATGTTTTTTTAGAAAAACTTATAGTTAGTGCAAATACACTTTTGTACCAAATCATTTATTGCATATTCAAGGATTTTAGTAAGTGCACCTTCCACAGTTTTTGTGCAAAAGCATGTTGAAGTGCTGTTTGTTGTGTTCATTGTCTGACATAAAGGATCTTTTCATCAAACTACAGCTTCCATGCTTAAATGATTAATAAAAGGTGATATTTGTCACCTGAATGTGCCGAAAGGTGATTTCCAAACAAACGTCAGTTGCATGAACGTTTGCTTCAAGATGACAAAGTTTGAATGTGATCTATTACAAACAGTCTCAGTATCGGTTACGGACATATGTTTTTTTAGTATGAACGGTTTTATCAGTTTTCATTATGTAGACATATATTTGGAGAAATGTGAATGCTTTTGTACAAATGTACATATAGATATTGAACATCGATAATGTGTGATTATTTACTTTGCTGCTGCAACCTACTTCATAGTAATGGAAACAGTCTGGTTATTTCTGGATCACCCTTGTACGTGATCTTGCAAAATCAAGCTATTTGTTCTAAGCGTAAACGTATTTACCGAACTTTGGATATAACATGATTATTTAAATGCATGCTTCAAGAAGTAAATGATAAATCCAAGAAGGTTAATAAAAAATGAAACGAACTATCAATATATATTTCATTTCATCGAATATGTGCAAATGTCCACGTTAAGCAATCCACCTTCTTACTTTTGTTCTGCACTTCAAATGAGACGATATGTTAAATTATATTGCAATAAGAAAACGTTAAAGCTAAATAAGGTACAATAACGGACTGATTTTGTTCGAATATCGAGATGAATTATTAATCGAAATTTCATTTTTCTCACCAATGTCCGATCTTAATGTTTGTTTTGCTATGATTGCAGCTATATAAGTATTTAGACAATCGGTAATATTATTCTCATTCCAAAACCTAGTTAGCGAATTATATACATGTATTGCATAAATAATTTTGTCATAAATATTAAAATTAATCCCAAGCGTAGCGCTTAATTTAGTTATTTGAAGTTATATTGTGCATGCCTTCCAATAACAATAATTTACATTTAATCACCTTAACAGTAAATTTAATTCACATTGTAGACATGGTTTATGTCAGGTATTTAAAACAAAAATGAAATCTAACGACAATCAGAGAGCATTGCCCTTACTGAATAATCATTGATGTGACTAAATACAAATATTGAAAGTAGCAGAGTACACACATTCGTAAGGTTTATTTCGTCAAAATTATATAATTTGCAACACATCTTGAACAAGGCTTAGTGTTTGTTTTTCTTTTTAAAGTTAATTTATTAAAGTATAAATGATCGAACCAAGCAACACTGTTATGGTGTATGCAAACATTTTTTGTGGATTTGTTAGTCTGATTTACATTCAAACAGGTTTTGTAAAAATTGTATCCTAATATCCATGTCGTATGACTCTGTAAAGTTAACATGTTCCTGTCTCTCCTAAATACTACTAGGCAGATCTGTATCTCCTAGGTCAGACAAAAGGTCAGGTTAGCATGGCGGTTCATTTATTTCAAATAACTACACAGTATCTTGCGGAATATTTGACAAATGTGATTGAACTTACAGATTTAGAACATTTTGGATATAACCAAAACATATTTTTCAATAAACAGATATACTGAACAACTTTCAATGGATACATTAATTTTACTGCCCAAATTGACACTTAAGTGTGAGCAGATACGCTTATGATTCACGTTTTAGTGTAATATGTCCTATTGTTTCACAGACAAATGTCTCTCAGACAAAGCAACTAGTATGAATATGAAACAACAGGTCTCTTCTCCTCACAGAAATTCGACACAATGTGGCAAGTCGTAGAGTCGAATTCCTTTAAAAGGTACATGTAATAAAGAAACATATCAAATTATATCCGAGAAGCTTTTCTAAAAGTTCATGACAACACTGGCTCCGACAAATGTTGATGCCTATATAAATCATGTTGAGAAATCAGCCATATCTGTTCCTGTTTAAGAGAAAACGGATTAACTTGAACAGTAATGAACATGGCCGAGCTTTTATCATGTGAACTTATTTTAATAGTTTGACAAATGGTTACTGAAAAGATTCTAGGAATTTACCACAGTGCTAAGCAGAATAAGTAGTTATCCTTCCATGTGGTTAGTTGGTAAAAGGTTACCAAGGAAGGGTCTCTGTTAAATTTTTTAAATTGGGTTCATCTCCTATGAAGATTTAATAAGTGTTTTCCTTCTGGTTCTGCACTAAAAAAAATTATACTGACTGATTTGATGTTAGATCGCAGAAATACTTCCAAATAAGTCTGACTTCACAAGATTTAAATTTGAACACAAAAAGGTTTTCCCTTTTTAAACACTCTTTGTGACTGTCATACTATCTGCATGCCCAAACAATATCTTCGTAAAGTTACATTGAAAAATTTATAGTTTCAGATGTAAGACAAGGCATGTTAATAACACAGGGCATACATTGCTAATACAGGATCGTTGTTGGTATTGGCCTCCCTTTAAAAAGCGGTATATTGTTTTGATGGATGGCTCTGTAATACACAATTAAGAACTCATTTATTTTTTTGAAATACAGCAAGCTAACACACACATATATATAATAGTAAAGGGTTCAAAATTTCTGAAAATCTCACCGAACATCTATTATTGCATATGATCAATAAAAAACTGAAAGAATTTGACAAATTTATCTACATCCTTTTACAAAACTTATACTTTATTATTTTTAAAAGATGGCAACTTTTGCAATTGACCGGGTATGCACAATATTTCTATTTTAATGTTAGTCTCCTTTTTCTAAGTATAAATACATACTCTATTGAAATAATAGTATGTTATTAGAAATTATTTATTAGCAAACTTTTAATTTAGAATAAAATATCCATATATAATGTTAATAGTATGTAAATGTTTGAAATTAAACGACAATAAATTAAGAGCTTGAAATATACTTGGTTTAACATCTGATAACAAAATGTTCTAAAAAAGGGTCACCAAAATACATGGAAATGAGTTAATGTGCCCTTTTAGTTATCTCTGGAAAAAAAACCAGAACAAATTATTGCATCGGTATGTATAAACGTAAAATAATTCGAAGAGAGAGAAAGGTTGAAACTTCATAAAATTGTCAGTATCAGTAAATTCATATTTGCACAAGAACTGTCTCATGTGTAAATCGAATTAATGAAGCAAAATTTGAGTCTATTGTTTCAGTGTCAGGATTAGATAGATACACGTCTACATCGACTCTACAGATGCGTGTTACAGCTCACAACAACAGCAACAAAATATAACTCTTAAAGTTGCAACTTTTCAAAGATTGTATAGTTGATTTAAAGAGACTTGGTTTAATTCTTCGCAACACGAAGACCAATAACTGCTGTATCAACGGATACTTGTAAATATTTCTATCTTCATTTTAAACTGCTTTTACTCTCATTAGTTTTGCAATAATATAAAAATGCCGAAATGGATTGACGTGCTTATTGAAAGTGTTTTATATGGTGTAAGTGCTGTGGATGGGTGAAAAGGGAAGACAGATATTCTCCACATGGGACATAAGTGCAGAAGACAGGAAATTACTTAAAACCTACTATGATGGTTTTGCCAACTACTGTGAGCCTTAATCTAATCGGATATACAGTCGCTACAAACTATAGTCGCAAATTCAACAAGAAGGATAACCATTTGAGCCGTTTGTTACAGAACTGAAGCTCTTAGTCAAGGACTGTGGATATCCTGATACAATAAGAGAAGAAATGATTCGTGATCACATTGTTTTTGGTGTCAATTCACCAAAATACGTGAAAAGTTGATATATGAAGGATCGGGACTCACGCTGGTGAAATGTATAGACATTGTTCAGACATACGAATTAAGCCAGAGTCAGGCTAGAAACATCAATAGCCAAACGCAATCCGTAAGCACTGCTGGAAAACGGTCATCACAGATATCTCAACAGAAGACTCAAGGACGAAACCACCAAGGTCAAAAAGAGCCGAGTGCCAAAAGGGAAAGTTTGTTTGTTTTGTGGGAAACTTAACCATTTTTCAACAGTGTGTAGACAAAAGGAATATCATAACAGAAACGTTCATGAGGTTAACACCTGATCCTGATAACCCAGATTACGATGTTTCCCCTTCCCACCAAAGTGAAGAATTGTATGTTAATACATTTGGACATGCCCCTTTTTCCAACCAGGCCTTTACCAAAGTTGTCATCTGTTCCAAACCGGTCACATTTAAGATTGACACGGGTGCACAAGTAAATGGCATCTCAAGTTCATGTCAAACATCTATGAAGATAGCAGGTCCTATTCAAAACATGCAAAAACGCCTCACTGCATATGATTGGATCCCACTGAAAGTAGATGGCTTCTTAAATATACCTTGTCAGTAGAATGGACACAATTTCCATGCGGATCTTTACATAGTATACACAAACTCAAGCCCAATACTTTGACTCCAGACTTGCCTGAGATTTAATCTCATTAAATTAGTCCTAGCTATGAACTCAACCTTTATTTACACAAAAGAATATGTTGTAAATAAATACACAGATGTTTTTTATGGAATAGGTCAGTTACCCGGGGAATGTGAAATAATTCACCTGCGATATGATGTAACGCCAATCCACTTCGCAAAGTTCCCATTGCAATAAGAAATGAATTAAAGACTGAGCATGACCGAATGGAAAATGAAACATCATAACAAAAGTCACAGAGCCTACAAACTTGGTTAACAGTCTAGTCACGGTTGAGAAAGCCAATGGATCACAGTGTTTTCCAAATTTGATGCGCGTAGTGGATATTGGTCAATTAAATTTACAGAACAGTCATCATATTTGACAACGTCCAATACACCCTCCATATGTACAGATTTTTGCGTTTGCCCTTTGGCATTTGTGATGTCAATGATCTCTTTCAGTTAAGAATGGATCAGTGCCTCGAAATCCTCCAAGGTGTTAGGACAATTGTTGATTTTTTTGTTGTTCATGGCAAAAAATCATGACGAACATGACCGAAATCTCGACCAACTTATGATAAGATGTCGAGAAATGGGCATACAACTAAAGCCCGTCAAAACAGAAGTAGGCACATACGAGATACCATTCTTTGGTCACCTCCTAACCTCCCATGGTTTAAAAATAGACCCTTCAAAGATCCAGGCAATTCAACAAATGCCTGCACCAACATCAAAGTCAGGATATATTTTGAATTACATACCTACAAAGGTTTGCACCTAACCTATCTCAAATTACAGCACCACCTTTTTCTAAAGATGCTGAATTAAGATGGGATGCGCCCAAGAAGAAACACCTACAAAAGGTCAAAAATATTATCACGAAGAGCCCAGGGCCTGTACTTGCATATTTCGATCAAAATAAGGAAGTTACTTTACTAGTAGATGCTTCCAAATATGGTGTTGCCACAGTTCTTATGCAAGAAAGTAGGCCAATATCATTTGTATCAAAGTCACTCAGCCCAACTGAGATCAGTTATGCTCAGACCACCGAAGGGCTACATGCTATCCTATTTGGATGTAAAAGATTCCATCAATACACGTATGGCAAAAGTATTAAATGTCAAAGTGACCATAAAAACAAAAATAATATCAAACAGGGAATGCCACGCACCAAAAACGCAGCCCCCCCAAAACGAACCCCACAGCACCCAGAAGCGCACACCACCAACACACACACACACACACGCACACGCACACGACACACACACACAATCATGTACACACACACATATACACTACCAACACACACTAGCATACAAAGCAAACACACGAGGACAAAACGAACAATTAAAGGAACACAGTGGGGCACCGCCTTGGAACGGTCAGTGGCAAAAACACCGCTGGGGAGCATAAACCGCATCTGTCAATATGGAAGAAAGGGCTACAATCAGCACCATTTCGCCTGCAGCGCATGCTTCTACGGCTGCAAAAATGTGATATAAAGTTAATATTTATACCAGGTAAATATATCCCACTTGCAGGTACATTATTTCACAAATTCTTACCTGACAAATATACCCAGAGATTGCAGAGGGTTTGGATATCAATGTACATGCTCTCATCTCAAGCATGCCTATAAGCGATCAAAACATTGAGCTTATTAGAACAGCCACACAATCAGACATATAAATGCAAATGCTTAACCAGGTTATCTTTGAAGGTTGGTCTAATGACAGAGCTAACTTCACCAGTCAGTTATTATAATTTTTGGAACTTTCGGGATGACCTTTCTGTCATTGATGGTATAATCTTAAAAAGCTCCAAAATATATTTTCCCAAAGAGCACAGACCTCTTATGCTAGAAAAGATACATGACTCACACCTTTGGGTAAAAAAGTGTACACAGCGTGCACGGGAACTACTGTTTTGGCCAAATATGGCAGCTGACATTAAGTCAACAATACTAAAAGTGTCCAATTTGCATAGAGCACAGGTGCTCAAATGCAAAAGAGCCATTACAGCCTACAACAGTACCTGATAGATTATGGCAAATATGTTGAACAGACTTGTTTCACCGAAACAACAGTGATTATATTATATTATGTTGGTTGATGCATACAGCAAATATTGTAAAGTAAGCCAGCTAACAAATACTTGGTCAAAATGAAATCATACTTCAGCAGGCTTGGGATTCCAGAGACATTGTATTCAGATAATGGGCCTTGTTATGCAAGTTCTGAGTTAAATGTGTTTTCTAAACAGTATGATTTCCTGCATGTTACGTCATCTCCAAGGCATCAGTCGGGAAGTTGGCTGAGATAAAAGTGAAAACAATCAAATCACTGTTTACAAAGACAAGACAGGCTTGCAAAGGGGTCAATAGTTCAAAAAATCAACTTAGAGAAAAAGTTTTTTCACTTTTTGGTAAATATAGTTGGAATGTTTACAAATTAGAATACTGTCATACATGTTTACATTTTGCATTGGAACTATAACCCATGTTTCATAATATTTCATGGGCGTATCCTTTGGAATAACTTGCCACAGTTGATACGCAATATTATAGATTTTAAACATTTTAAGGAAGCCGTCAAATATCATTTATCGTCCTAGTTTTAACATCGTGTCTTATCATCCTTAACGATCTCTTTGCATTTTTTAGTGTCTTATCATTCTTAACGATATTTTTTTCACACATTTTAGTGTGATGCTTGGATACATATAATCGGTATATTACTTTTTGATTAAGCCAGTGTTTTTATTGCCGAATGCTCATATAACTTAAATATTTAGTCATACAGTACTTTGATCTAATGCGTACAATGATGTTGTAATAACATAGGTCTGTGATACTATACAAATGTGATCACATTGATTCATCTGAAGAACATAATTATGCCGTTCCATGGTGTGCCATCAATGTTAAGGACCACAATGGAAATAAGTGAGAATCACCTTTCCCTGTTTCTGTCATCCTTCGTATTGATGTGCATATCATGGTTCATAAACTTTTGTATACATCTAAGTATCTGTATATGTATGTATCGTGTTTGTGTTAACAATGTGTGAACATCTGTGATATACTGAAATAATATATATATATATATATATATATATATATATATATATACATCCTTGATTTTGATCCAGCTAAGGCCATTACTAGTTTCAAAATGAAGAAATACATGTAGTCACTTCGAATGTTTTACAAATTGGCAAATAGGACAATTTATCAATGAGTGAAAGGCAGAAAACATATTATAAACTGCATAAAATACTCCAACGGCACATTTTCTGTTTAAAGGGATAATATATACTATTCAAAGTTTGCTAAGCACCAAAAGATGATGGATTCATAATTTTAGTTTCGGTTGGGATAAAGAGTAGAAATTTTGATATGTTATAGTTTGATCTTATCGTTGATGATTCTGGTTGGTATTTCTGATGTTGTTGTTGTTTTGATGTTGCTTTTAACCCTTGAATATGAGAACCATAGAAAATATGTGTTTTCAGTGGAGAGTGAAAAAATCAAAATTGGTTTGAAACTTGATGAGGAGACCTAATTTTGCGTTAATATCGGGTATGTGACCCTTTGCTATCAATAACAGCTTGGCAACGCTTTCTCATGCTTCCTATCAGGTTTCTAATGGACCTTTGTGTCATATTGCCCCATTCTTCCACAAGCATGGCACCAAGCTCTTGAACACTTCTTGGTTGGACTTGACGGGCTGATATTGCAGTCTGTAAATTATTCCAGACGTGTTCAATAGGATTTAAGTCTGGAGAGCGAGCAGGCCAGTCAAGACGCTCGATACCTTCCCTTTCCAGATACTCCTTGACGGCATAGGCAGTGTGAGGACGGGCGTTATCATCCATTAGAATGAAGGAATCGCCGATTGCACCTGCATACGGCCTTACATGGACATCCAGAATGTCATCCCTATACCGTTGTGCGGTCAATGTGCCACGGTGAAGGACACAGAGGTCAGTACGCCCATCCCAACTGATTCCACCCCAAACCATCACTGAGCCCCCTCCATAACGGTCATGCTCAGCAATATTGTCTGCATGTAGCCTCTCTCCTGGTCTTCGCCACACTCTAGCACGCCTATCGGTGAAGTCAAGGCAATATCGAGACTCGTCTGTAAAAAGGACAGGCCTCCAGTCGCCAAGAGTCCAACCAACATGGTCCATGGCCTATTCGTACCGTACTCTGCGGTGATTCCGAGTCAATGGGATGTGTATGCACGGTCTTTTCGAGCGCAGACCACCTTCATGTGACCTTGACCGAACGGTTTGAGTCGAAATATTGACCCCGGATGCGTTTTGAAGGTCAATTCGAAGCTGGGATGCTGTTGAAAAACGGTTTCTGCGTGCTTGAATCAATAAAAACCTGTCTTCCGCTGCAGATGTAGCTCTTTCTCTGCCACCACTATGCCGTCTGACTGGCGTACCATACCGCTGAAAACTTGACCAGGCTCTGGTTATCACATTGTGGTGCACATCAAAGACGTCCCCTACCTGACGGTGGGTAGCCCCTTGCTCCACCATTCCCACAGCTCGCCACATTTTTGCTTCAAACAGATGTCGTCTTACATTTACATTTGCCATATTCAGTCAATAACACAATGGTTATAGACCTGAATTGAAAATTTGACAATCTACACGTGTTAGATACTCTAACAAGGAGCGTCAAATGACATGAAAATGAAGGGGAACCTGCTTTCCATGCCTTGCACGAAATTATTGCCTTTCAGTTGGGGTAGTATACACACGGAGGACCATCTCAAAATAATAATGCTTCATATCAACAGGAAATCTCACAAAAATGTTAAAAGCAGTTTTCTAAATAATACGTCAAACTTTTGGTGCTTAGCAAACTTTGAGTAGTACCATGCAACTAACTATCCTACAAACCAATAAATCACTGCATGATTTATAAACCTTGCGGTATTGTTAGGTTTATACTTTTCCGTCTGCTGTAGTGACGGTTTATGTATGCATTAAACTCTAGATTTGAAGGTGGCTCTGTTAAACAGTAATTGTTGTACATTTTCATTTCATTTTTATCAAATAGATTTATAAGTACAATTTCGTGTTTTTATCACAATTTATACTATCATCATTATCGTCATAATTATCATAACTACATGTATGTTCAAAGCAATGCTTACTTTTAAAATCATAAGATTAATTTGTAATCTGCTTACAATGTTCTAATTAACGTTATAGAATTAATATAATTATTTTAAGGACTTCTTTAGATATTCAGATTAACGTATAAACATCGTATTTAAAAAAAATGCACTTTAAACTTTGTTTGAGAGTTTACCTACATAAGAAGAGAAGGTAGGGGTGATTTAAACAGTTAAACTACATACATTTCAAGGTGTATAAATCATTCAGCGTTGTACTGGTTTGCTGAACAGCTTTTAATGCGATCTTCTCTCCTTTTAAACAGAAATGTGTCAAAATACGATCAAATGTGTACTGCTTTTAGATTTTGCAGACAATCATTTGTTTTGATTGTTATTTTGTCATTGGTGGTAGAAGGTTGTTGATAAAGCAGATGAAACTTACATATCTTTTCTTTAAAAATAACACACCAACTATGTACCTATGTCTCTTTGCTCGATATTCACAGAAGAAAAATGAAAGTGAATGAAATAAACTAGTTTCTTACAAGCATGAAAATATTTTCGATCGTCGACTTCAAAAATACGTATGCATCAGCATCTTTATATTAATGACATAGTCATTATACTGTACATTTGCATGCTTACTCGATGGTATGCTACAGCTTAGAACACTTTGATAAACGGCTTGAGTATATAAGGCAGTGTAACTAAATGTGGTAGACACACATGCCATGGTTATTTCAGTGACATAGTACTGAACGTGTGGTAACTATTTATCAAGCAGTCATGCGACTATTTAAAGGGGCAACTCTCGCTGGTATACCAGCGAGTATTTGTTGTATCCAGCTGTAACTTGATACCTCCAAAACTACCTGTCAATTAAACTGGAGGTTGGTAAAGAGTGAATGAGTCACTATAGCAAGCAGACGATTTTAGCTCTTGAGCTGACTAGGGGCTTCTTTGCATTTCTGATTTTTGTATCTATGAGCATTTTGGAATCAGATGAAAATTTATCCACCTCCTGAATCATTTCTTCTCACTTTCTTTTTATTCCATGATATTCATTCATATTCTCCCCTTTTAGAAAATTTAAAGATAAATTCTTTATTTTACACTTAACTCACAGAGTCAAATTTTGCACAAGGCCTGATTTTGTGTAATTTCCTACAATATGAATACATTGTGGTAAAATGAATATGTCAGCATCCAATTAAGATAGAGTCACAAAATTAATTGGTAATTATATGCCATCGGCATGCAGGTCTGTTTTTCTTTTCCAAGGACGAAAATTCCAGACATGAAACTGATACATGTGTCAGAAAAGGGAGGGAAATTATCACAACAGTTCAAAACACAATACAATGTATATGCATGTAGTTGATGAAGAATAAAGTTTATATTTTAATAATGCATTGCAGAAAAAATGCATAAGAAAAAAAGCATGTACTGTTTATATCAAAAGAGAGTAAATGGAGCTATTTGTGTTAGTTTTTTTTTATTCTTGACACGGATTTGAAAGTTCATAGTGATGATAACACGGGATCCATCAAGGAACACAATAAGATGGAGAAATTATCAAACGCAATAGTAAAATCAATCTAAAGCCTCATTCTTGAATAATAATGGATCATAATATATAATGAACCAGGATAATATTAACTGACCCTGCATATGCGATCCTCGCAGTGGTTTACTAGCAGGATTCTTCGTCTAAGTCACATAAACATTTTTTTTAAATTTGTACCAACACTGTTTATGGTTTGCATTATGTAGCTGCATACCCACGGGCTTGACCAAGAAATGGAAGACTACCTGAACCAGGAAATAGTATCATACAGCAAAAATATATTATAGAAAATACTGAACTATACTTTAGTCAGAATGGGCTTTTGAAGTAAAGTATAGATGAATAGCAAACATATTGAACCGCAAGGGAAGTTGTGTCCTGCTGTGCACTTTTGCAAGTTAGACATTTATACCAAAATTAAAAAGTTCAATACTGACTACTTGAAAAACATATGGCAACTTAAAAAGATTTCTGCACAAAAAAAACATATGTTCATGTTACATGTATCTGCTAACTTTTACATTACTTATTTAGGTCTAGATTACCTTAATGGTTCATTATAATGAATGATATTCTCATTTTATGGAAATAAACTTTCATCAAAGGTAGCAAACTGTTTTGTTCTGTAAATGCATGCCACTACTCTCAAGTGTATAAACATCACCACGTGGCCTTTGTTTACAAACACAGAGTTTATCAGCAATTAGCCACACCTCCCGGGAAATTCAAATCTGAGATCGTCTACTTAACAGATTGATTTTTGTTCTCAAAGTCACTTTTAGATCAGATATGTCATTAAGATTTTTGGATGAACTGTTATAAAATGGCACAGTTTACCTTTGTAACAAATTTAAACAGAAATATGCATATATACGTTTAGGTGTGTACTGCCTTTAAATTGTGCTGCATATCATTTGTTATGTTGATTTAGTAATAAAAAGTTCCATATTCAACCTTATAGATGTAATGATTGCACTTTACACAAAGTAGCGTTTTTCATTCAGCGTGGCAGCAATAATGAAATATCATGTGCTTACATTTGGGTTATAACGGGGTCGGCAAACATTATATTATATATTTTCTACAAAATATATAAGCTGGTGACTAAACATTGGATAAATATTGTAAGCTAACATAGAATGTACGCGATAACGTATGAGCATGTTACGGAAGTCGCAGTCCAAGTATTGCAATAACGATGTCCTCTGTAAAAAGATAATGTATGGGACTTCCTGCCGCATGGAATCTTTTTTTTACAAAAGTACAAGTAGCCGAAAGGACAAACACAGTATATTTGTGGCCATGGGTGTTAGAACATCAAGTAAATAGCTTTTTCTTTGCTTTTTGACAACAAATCTATCCTGTCAGGTCAGCCGTTTATGTTCATTTATCTAGGCGTGAATTTCAATTCACAATTTTATCTAATACATTGTATTTGCACAGTGTCATTTTTACTTTTTACCTTTTATATATTGTTCAAAAGCAGTAAGAATGAATTGTTTAACACTTCATCCAATTGACGCCCATTGTCGTTTTTGCGTAATCTAATCTGACGTTCTTATGTTGCACATAATAGTAATGCTGGTACAAGAAATGTTTTTATGCGTTCAAGCCAAGTATACCGTGGTGATATTGTTCTTATATTTGACATCTGGAGGATTCAATTTACTTGAAACAAAATATTTGCAATATAAACAGTTAATACTTATAAACGTCACTATCATATAGGAATACGTCTTAAGTTAATCAAATTTTAGAAAATCTAGAAAAGTTAGTGTACCCGATTTCGCACACTTTTCATAAAAAACAACAATTTACTCAAAAGAGCTCAAGAATCAAAACATTAACTGTACTGATCATAAAAAGTGAACATTCTTTCACATCACGTCATACCATTGGTCAGCTCGATTATAAATATCTAAAATGTGACCGGTTCACCTGAAATAGTGGACCCGGTTTCGCACACTTCGATATTTTTAGAACGACGGATCGGTTTGCAAAACAAGTTGATGAAAAAGAAGGAATAACATCATAAAGCTTGTAAAAATTATATAATTGCACATTTTCTATCTACTTTGTATATATATAGAGACTACAAGGAATACCTCACTATAGTCACCATCTGCAAATTTATGCAATGGCTTTCATATGCTATAGAGCTTTCAAAGCATCAATATTTTGTAACAAAGTTTAGCTAAGACATTAGCATAGATACACTGGGCTGTTCTGCACTGTAAATGAAATAACTCGATTAAATATTTCACTATCCGCAAATATAAAAAATGCTAAATCAAGTTCAGCTATATGTTGGGAGAACAAGAAAAACAACTGATTTTTCACATTATTCTACGTAACAAACATGAAAAAACTTGCAGATTCGGTGGATTTTAGATTTACGTAGATGTCTGTTGCATTTTACTTGTGAAAATTGCCACTTGCGTTGATTTTTTTTTATTTTTGCAACTAAACCAGTGGCTCGGTATGATTTGTTTATGTTTACGTCTGCTTTTTCCAAAGCGAGGCTCAGAAACAGGATCATTCTGATGTCATATTCGTCTGAGTCTACCTAAATTAAATACAAATAAAAGCAAAACAAGCCAAAATTAACAACAGTTTATTCAGAATTTACATAGAAAAGAAGGTGTGCGAAACTGCGTCCCGTGCGAAATCACGAATACTGACTCTACATGTTTTATGTATTACAGATTTATTGATTTGCAAAACAAAAATGCAAACTGACCACTTGCGCAATACTATTGCCTGTAGGAAATAAATACCAAACGTTATTGATCATTCTATACACTACATTAATAAGATTGTAACTTACGTTTCATTATTGCGATTGTTTTATGTAAAAATGTCTTCGGCAAAGTATTGGAGTATTTGGTGCCTTCATCACAGAGATTGTTAGAGCAAGTGCTTGGATTTAGTTTGTCAGGATGA
Source organism: Saxidomus purpurata (assembly GCA_022818135.1). Taxonomy (NCBI): domain Eukaryota; kingdom Metazoa; phylum Mollusca; class Bivalvia; order Venerida; family Veneridae; genus Saxidomus; species Saxidomus purpurata. The sequence goes on from JAFMSR010002397.1 coordinate 18,279, forward strand.
AAATGGACACTCAGGAAAAATCCCTCTGGAATATTCAAACGGTAAAGTAAATCGAAGGCTGAAATATATTCACAGTATGTATGAGACTCAAGATATATATAAAGTACAATATGTTAACAATGACACTGCTAACACCGTGCACAACAAACAGGGATAATTGTCAGGCAGCGGCGTCATGATATAAGACGTAGATTACCTGTTGCGTGAATACATATGACAACACGTACAACACGTCTCAATCCATTTTCACAAGGATTTAGTAGTAAAACAGTTGTTATTTTCAATACATAAATAATGTAGATAAATGAATTTTGCAATGTCATACGCATCTATTCTAAAGATGAAAAGAAAAAAAGAAACGCCTTATTTCCTTTGTGATACTTTACACAGAAGTGTAGACTTAGTGAGTCATGACCCTAAAAATATGATAAAATTAGTATGGATAAAGATGTCTTAATATATTAAAATTATTGTTATACAAACAATTTTATTTCTTAAAACGGAATGTTACATACTATAAAAGTAATTGGTTTAGACACTATTAACGCCAAGAAATTATAATTTAACCTGAGTCTTGAATGAATCGGTCTGTGTAATACTTTTTAGATAACTTGGTAGATTATTCGATAATTTACATCCAATACAATCAAATTTTACACCAAAAGCCAGTCGGTAATGACAGAAATAAAACAACGTAAAGGTGAAGCCGAATTGGCACAGGCAGATTGGCTGCAAATGTTTGCAGCTGATATGGGCAACAGTGATTCTGTCATCAGTATAGTTACCTCAGGCGACATAGACAACATTTTGTTCATTGCGAAATTACGTGTACACACTTCTGCATAAAGCTAAGCCAGAGTTATATAATATTGCTGGCATCATCGGAAGACTACAGATGCACTTCAAATGTAAGTACTCAGCAGTAAGTCTAGTAATTGAGTGTTTTATAGGAGGGAACGACTTCATCCAAAAAATGTATGGAATAACACACGAAAGATTAATGACGGCTTTCTTGGCAAATCCTGAACACTTAGTTGGTATTATTTGCCTTCATGAAACATTTTCAAACTGTCTCTCAAAGAAAGCAAAGGTTGATATACAGATATACAAAGATGTTGTGAAAGCTGCTTTGTCCTAAAGGTGTTCCTTTTGATCGACTGACAATGGAAGAAATGTGACAGTTGTCAATAAAGGTACCTGGTAAAGACTTCCAGCTCTAGAGTGTCTTGTCAAACTTCTTGACTGCCAAGTCAAGTACTCTTTAACAGCTGGAAATCCTGATGCACACCTCCCAGATGTTTTGGGTAATTGCTGTCTCTCTAAAAGTGAGAGCTGGCTTGTTTTTTTTTTAAATTGGGCCATCAAGCAAAACAGAAAAAGTTGAAGACCTGTTAACAGTTGATGAAAGTATACTCAATGCAAAGATCTCTGCCTTCAAGAAGAATAAGAGAGAGAAGTGTACCGGACCAAACTCCAGAAAAGTGTGGGACTAGAAAACGTATACATCTAATGTCAACTCCAATGTAAGTTTAGTTTTCTTGTTTAGTGTAATAAACAACCAGACTGTGATTAATTTTGAGATAAAGACCCTTTTTGTGTCGCCCTTTCGCAGAAAAAGCGATACAAAGGGATCCCTTTGTCAGTCGGTCCGTCCGTCACACAAACTTAACGTTGGCTTTAACTTTGCCATTTCTTAAGATTTCTTCATAAAAATTTACACTTGTATTGCTTATGACAAAAGGGTCGTGATGCCGCCAAATTTTGTAGGTCAAGGTCATATTTGACAGAGTTATGCCCCTTTTTGTACTAAGATTTTGTCACGAAAACTTAACGTTGACTATAACTTTGCCATTTCTTAAGATTTCTTCATCAAACTTTCAAATTGCATTGCTTATGACATAAGGGTCGTGATGCTGCCAAATTTTGTAGGTCAAGGTCATATTTGACAAAGTTGTATCCCTTTTTATACTTAGATTTTTGCTATAACTTTGCCATTTCTTAAGATGTCTTCATCAAACTTTCAAATTGTATTGCTTATGTCAAAAGGGTTGTGATGCCGCCAAATTGTGTAGGTCAAGGTCATATTTGACAGAGTTATGCGCCTTTTCGTACTTAGATTTTGTCACGAAAACTTAATGTTGGCTATATCTTTGCCATTTCTTAAGATTTCTTCATCAAACTTTCAAATTGTATTGCTTATGATATAAGTGTCATGATGCCGCCAAATGTTGTTGGTCAAGGTCATATTTGACAGAGTTATGCCCCTTTTTGTACTTAGATTTTTTCACAAAATTATTGGTTATTCTGACAAAGCGTAAGAGGGCGACACAAGTGTTCTACTGAACACCCATCTAGTTAACTGAAGGGGATACTGGCATCCGAGAAAAACCCTTAGACCTAGTCATATATTTAAGCTATGTAAGTTTCATACAGTCAATTCTTGGATGAACACATATTGCCATTTGACAAAATCTCTGTGAGCAGACAGACATTAAAAATTGTATGCGTTTATAGAGGGCTATCTGCAAACTGTTGCATGTGTGTAAACATATCATAAATTGATTCATCTGGGACAACTTCATGTTTAGCTTTCCCCAAATCCAAACTACTCCAAATGAAGATTAACTAGTATGCGTCTACTTCCATGATAAATTAAAACCCAATTATTACTCTTATACAGTTTTTATCATCTTGATCCCTGATTAAACTTATTGGAAATAACACAATACAGTTACGTAAAATGGTTAAGTACAATTGCTTTTCAAAGATGGACTATACATATTATAATATACAAATATTATGTTATTGATGATTAAATAACAAAATAACAAATGTTTGTGTGTGTGTGTGTGTGTGTGTGTGTGTGTGTGTGTGTGTGTGTGTGTGTGTGTGTGTGTGTGTGTGTGTGTGTGTGTGTGTGTGTGTGTGTGTGTGTTACTTTTTCAGGGGAAGGGTCACAACAGCAAGTGTGGTGATGCTTTCAGTGACATTAATCTGTGGATGTTTTGTTCTGCTTGGTAAGTAAAGAAGACTGTACATTGTCCCTATATTTTGAGAAACCTATTTGGAACTAAGGTGTTTGTGTTCTGTCTACAGACTGTTTTAACCAGTTTTTTTATCTCTGTAACCACTGGATAAAGCATGTGTTTTAATACATTGATATTGAGAAAAGTATATTATCTTTATTAGATTCAAGATTTAACTCACTTTCCTACATCTATATGTATATAATTATGATATGATACATGTATGTGCTTGTTAAATAACTTCATATCATTTTATTATTTTATTAAGTCAATAAGGAATCTTACATAAGCATATCTAATACAATTGTAGGGCAAAAATGAATTTAAATTGGCGATCTGGAAATCTTATCTATTTTCAACCTTATTTTGTTTGAGGGTCACAGTTTAGCTTATGCAGCATCATTCCAGCACATAGATGCTCAACCAATATTAAATAAAAGTATCTTGAAAATGTAATATCTTTCCAACCTTTCCCTATTTCAGCATGTTTTCAGAAGCTAAATATGATTTTATCTTGGCATTGTTGTGAATAAAACTATGAAGATTACTTTCTTGTAGTATAAGGAATAGTAGCAGTTATGCATATGTATGCAAAATGAATATAGTTTAACACAACATAAAACTTCATCTACAGAACACAAGCGTTTTTCTTCCTTCTCCTTATACTAGGGTCTAACTTTATCTCTACATGGCATTGCTGACCAAACATCAAGACCTTCTGAGATTAATTGGGGTTTTATTGCCTGTGGTCATATAAAATTACCTGCCATATTAGCTAGAGTAAAGTTGAAACTTCGTTATTATTTTAATACATCGTGCATGCTAAAATCTGAATTATATGTTTGCTAGTATTGCGTTCCATATGGGCAGGCTGTTGTCTGCACTGTCCGCCTTGAATCTCAATACTTTAGGCAACTTGTCCTGCTAGATCGGTTCTGTCAAATCAGAGGCTGTTACTTTTATCCCAGTGCAGAGCTAATTCAATATGTGACAATTAGAACAAACGCATTTGATATAGATAGCCACGGACTAGTAATGATTATAATGAGTACCCTAGACTGGGTAACACTAGCAAACATATAATCATTTAACCTTTCAGATTTATATTGCATCGTTTGCTTTTTGTTTTGTTTGTATTTGTGCTTTTTGGGTCCACCATCCTCGTTCGAGGTGTAAAATCGGTCCGACCCGCCTTTGCTTTTTGGCTATATATGTGCTCTTTTATAGCTCTTTTCTATGCAGTCTTAAAGTCTCGCAATATTGCTCTTCCTTAAGTGTATGTGCCTGGAGATAAACCTGTCTATGCATTTACCTATAAAAGATGATTAACACATTTTACTAGCAACAAATTTAGTTAAGGTATGAAACAATTAAGATTGAATTTTGCTAATACATGTTACGACCAAATATTTCATTATGAATATCTTCAAGTTTTTTGGCATAAATGCTTTGTTAAGTCTGATAAATTAGCAATGCAGTGATGTTGTATTTGTAATATGAAATATATCATTGTAATAAAACAACTGACTTAAGTCTAACATGCGTGAACAAAGTTTTAACTACACTAGTATCAAATAAAAGGGCTTACTAAGAATATTTTTAATGCAAAACCTATTACTGTAAGTTTTATTGACTGTCTTTACCAATGCTTCTTTCGCCTGATGATCTTTAATGAATTTGTTTTCGTAGCTACATGCTAGAGGATAAGACTGTTTCACATTTAAAATGTGTTTTTTAAGTCATTAAACTCGAGAACAAAACCAGAAACCTTACTCTATATACATGTATTTCATTTCTGATGTACGAGGAATGTTCTGGGAAATTTTAGAAAAGTCACATAACTTTCAAATGCTTTTCAATTTTTATATGATAAAAGTTTTGTAAAAAAAATAATAAGCTTTTGATTACCTGATCACTATGTCGTACATGTCACAATTGCAACACGCCAAATATGAACAATCTAAGAATGTATCAGTTGTTCTTATGACGATGGGTAAAATCTTTAAGCGAAATTATGTATTAGCATGCGTTATTACGGGACTTTTCCAAATACTTTCCAAACACTCCTTGCATCATTTCTTGAAAAGCCCATTCACAGAAATTTGGTGGCAATTTGTTAATGTTTGTACATGGAGCTACCAGTTGGCCTGTCACTTGATAGTCACTGTATAATAAATGGGCTATATCTAAACGCCTGCTAAAACAATTGAATTTTAAACATTTTACAATATCCTTCCACTTAATAGATATGTCTTACCACTGTTCTTTTGGGTCACTGCTGCTGCAAATACCTAAGTCAGACAAGTGCAGTGATTTGGGGACTTTGGAGGCCACCGTCATGTTAAAAGATTCATTAGATGTGGTACTTCAATGACTAGAAAGCTTGGTTACATTTTTTATATCTAGAGCCGATAATTCTTTCAAGGTCACCTTGAAGTAATTCATTACTGTATGGTCTACTGAATGGTAGATTTGTGTGGTTGCGGATCTTACTTTGAAGAAAAATACACAAATAATCCCAACAATCGGTATGGTTCACAAATGCAGCTAGAAGTCAGTGTCCTTGTTTTGAGAAACAGTATAATTAAAACAATTTTTCAAGGAAGACAACTACTTTTGCAGAAAGATTTATGCAATTTTTGAATTCGAAACAGACTGTTTGTAGAGTTTTTTCTGACACGATTTTTGTCAGACATTTTGTTTATGTTTGTATTATCTTATGGTTTAAGTCTTGATATTATCGTAGTGTGATCATCTCCTGCTACTGTGGATATTCAAATGCAAGTTTCTTTGCATGATATAACCATTGAAATTATATCTGGTTTCATGCTTTTTGTGCTGCCATAATAATTGCTGTAGCAATCATGACATTCTGCAGGCATACCAACTTGTAAACCTTTTTCGCAAACTTTGCATGTCTTGTAACAGACGTCGAAGTTTATGATCTTGTCAGTTTTTGATCTAATCATGGAGCAGTGTCCTATAAAATAATGCAATAAATCTATAGATCATCAATACGTACGAAAGGCATTCAAAACAAACAAACTTTCGTCCATCAATAGGGGCATATCTCTTGGAAATATTTAGATTAAGATAGAAAAGTGAAAGAGTTAAGATATCCATTAGAAAAAGTAAACGAAGGACGACAACGATGGCATATAAAATCAGTATACATTTTGTATTTAACTTTGGCATGAGATAATAAATGCAGCAGCAGGAAATTTGGTATTGCATGTAATTTAAAGATGGGTAAAAGTGAAGCTATATCTATGTGCAAAAGGACGTTCCCTCAATGCTAACTTTCTCATAGAGTAGTTTCAAGTAAAATCACTCAACGTTCATCTTATCCCACGTAAACGGTAGACTTCGATTAAATTTTTTCACTACTTTAATAATTTGATATTATATTGACAAATTGGAAATTATATAATTATTCCCATAGACCGCGATATCACTGTAGTATTAGCATGGAAACTTGAGATGCTTAACCGATAAGCCACGTGAATAACAGTTCATTGGTCATTTTGTTCTAGGATATAATACAATCTCTAAATAGTTTAGTAAAAAAATAAATATAAAGATACACATATTCCCCCCTTAATACCAGCTGATGGACTTAAAATAACGGAATATCAAAATGACAAAACGATCGTTTAAACAAAAGTTTACTCAAATAGGATTAAAGTAGATTTAATT
>JAFMSR010002398.1:0-24950 GCA_022818135.1 Saxidomus purpurata
TGACATTCAGTAGTCAAAATACTTAATTGTGTTCAAATGGAACAGAAACATGTTGTTTAATACCAAAACTATGTGTAAGGTTAACTGTGATATAATCGTCTGGATGCGGCTCAATTATATATAATATTAGATATAAATGTCATATATTATGATGAAATGTACAGTAAATACAAGAAACAGTGCAGTGTATGAACATGTGTTTTTCTTTCAGATGCGAATGAATGTTCTGTTAATAATGGCAACTGTGACCATATTTGCATAAATGAAGCTGGTTCATACAGATGTGAGTGTCTCAGTGGTTACAGACTGGCAGAAAACAAATGTCAAGGTCGGTTTCCTTTCGTTATGCTTTCAAAACAGTAGCATCGGCATCTATGTAAACATAAACATGAAACACTTTATTTGCATCGACTAAACGTAGACAAAAGTTCTATTAACTTACATTGATATTTTGGATGACCGTTTCCTGTCAGTCTGACCGTTATTCGCGCCGACATAGAAGAACACGGTAGTTGCAGTCAAAGTCAGCTGACATTTTTCGAACCTGCAACCTTATTGTTAGGATAATGACGCTCTTATCCAACACCAAGACACGTCTGAACATGTCAAATGATGAATCTGTTGATTTTTGTTATTTAGCTAATATGTGAATTTACGTGGTTGCTTTGTAGCGTTTTGACTGATGTCTCACGAAATTTTGTACTGAAACTACTAACCCGTCATTATTAAAATTTTTGTCGTGCTTTTGGTGGATAATTTTTTTGACACGAAGGATAAATTGCCTTTATGATCATATGAAATTCTAAATATAAAAGAAAAAACTTTTAATAAAGTTCGGGACTTCCCCTTCCATATAAATATGCTATTTCATTGGCTTTTGTAAATTTACAAAAACCGATACAATTTTATTTGTTAGCTTTTTGTACTAAACATATTAAGCGAACCACACCTTTCAAATACATATCTAAATTAATATTTGATAATATATGATATAAAAGCCTTATTCAGGCAAGCGTACAATTGAGTTTGAGCGTATTACTAAATGATATCATATTGATAGAGCGCTTTAACATTACCAGTTGGTTCTCCGGTCAGCGCGGTGGTTAATACGTCCTGGTTTCAAGTCCCGTCCTTTTAATGAATATAATTCCATTGTGACAAATTTGTACTTATTTATCATAGTTGTAAAAAGCAGTCTCTTCATAACAATTAATCCCTCTTGAGATAGCCCCGTTATCAATAAATTATGAGAGAGAGAGAGAGAGAGAGAGAGAGAGAGAGAGAGAGAGAGAGAGAGAGAGAGAGGGGGGGGGGTTCACAAAGAAAATCCGTATTTACAGCTGGGTAGGTTGTCATGTCTTGCTTTATGTGCTTTGGTGATATACGATATGTGAATATATAGTGGTTTGTCACCAAGTGATATCGTTTTTGTAATAAGTTGAATGCTATTTAAATTAAAAACGTAAACTAATATGTTATTTTAGCTGGTTAGCTCCTCTGCATTTCACCGCAAATTGTACATCAACGAGACAGAGTGTCCTAATATCTACAACTGAAACCAAGGTTTTAGAAATGAGACCTCTCTTATCCTGCAACCTGTGGGATAGCTTAACCTTAAATGTTTAAGCAGGTTGTAGGTTTATCCATGTTTTGTGTTACTGGGAACAAGGAACTGCGTTGGATAAGACAGTTGTCCATTAGAACCATGTGACAGATAACGCAGGTTTTCATTTATCCAACTGAAAATCTAGTATAACTCTACATAGTAAGTAAGAAATGTGAAAGCAGACTTGATTCACGTATGCAATGCCATTACATACAGCGATACAGTCTTTTAAACGAAATTACAAAAACTATCTTTATAACAAAATGTAGAAATTACTTACATCTACAACTTTGCACTGGTTATTTTAGTATCTAAGTAATGACATTAGATTAATTATATAATTCATAATATTATTTGCATTTGAGTGTCTGTCGTAGCGAGTATGATGTTTATTATATAAACGTATCTAATATGTTATTAATATTAGTATAATTAATTTAGTGTGTATGATTTGTGGTGTATGTGTGGTTTAAATGTATGTATGTTATGTTTCCTTTTCCTCTTTTTCTTTTCTTGTTCTGAAGGCCATATGAAATAAGTTATGTTTTGAATGATTATGATTCATAATGTACCTTTTATGTAACCTTCGTAAAATTTTTTATTATTATTATTATTATTATTATTATTATTACATGAGGTAACCCAAACATAATTAATAGATTTCTAATTTTTATAAATAAGTTTTGTCACAAAACTACTTGATAATTGAAACGGATGCGGATTTCCACAAAGCCAATGATAACATCTTAATAAAACTTCAAACATGCGTAAATCTATATCTGATTCCAAACACACCTACGTTTACTTTATGTATGGGGTACTTTATAGCCTTGTTTTGATTTCTATATCCGGATCAATTGTACATGTACTAAGTTACAAATACATGTCATACGACCATTCAATAATCTATGTAAAGTTGTTGTTGTACAATTAATGGGTGGATGCGATTTATTACAGAAAGCCTTTATATTGATTAATTGTGGTAAAATAAGGCATTTTTCGCCATAGGTTCTCCTTTGAAATTATATTTATTTATCGTTTTACGTTCATTGAACTCATAATCTATGTTTCGAGAATATAATTCGTAGATTGGAACCCTAAAAAAAGTTTTGTCCAGTCTAATTGTACAAGGTTTCGGTAGTGGTTGACATTATTCTTTCAGTCCGTTATCCCTTCCAGTAACTATATAGTTTGCGACAAATGTGGAAAGAAAATGTTTGACCCAGGAGATATCAAGTTCTATTTATAAAACGAAGTTTTTCCCTGACGAGCAAGATAGTTAACTGGTCCCCGAAAACTCACCGTTACTACGAAATTTATTGAAAATAAAAGTCCTTACATCGTATTCTTGCGTAATTTGTAGCATTTCCATTTATGGAATGGCCTTAACTTTTTTAGGGATATTTAAGACTTTTTATAATTTTTTTTTCGTAAGGTATGGACTTTCAAGTTACTTAACGTACTAAAGATCTGATAAAAAACCTATACCTGAAAACTCTTGTGCAAAAAATTGTCATATTTAACCATTAATTGAGCCTTTTACGAGCAGTGGGTAGCGCGCTGGTAGTGTTATTTTTATCTACATGTATTTACCTTTGTAGTTTATATTTAAACAGGAACAGTTTTATGTGGTATTGTTACCTCGTGTCCGTCGTTAAAATTTTGCTTCGAAAACATTTCCTCTGAAACTACTAGAAATAACACTTTGAAGCTTCAAAGCAACCATCTTTGCAATATCCTCGATCACATTTCAATTCTCCAATGACGATTACACTTGTAGAATCTTGGCAGATACGCAAACGAAAAGGAAAAAGTTCATGCATAATGCTATGTCTTTTATATTATATGTATCATTAACATAAACACCTTATTGTATAATTTATTTTCTGTTACTCCAAATAACAAATGAATGTACTACTGATTACACCCTTTTGATTTATTTACTTAATTAGTTCTAGTTCTTTCTTTTATAAGATATCGATGAATGTACTGGACAAAACTCTGGTTGCTCTCAAATATGTAACAACATAGATGGCTCTTACACCTGCAGTTGTAACCATGGTTACTTCCTTGACAAGGATGGTAAAACTTGCACAAGTAAGTTTGCATAGATTAAATGTTAATTTCAATAACAGTATGGCTTTATTAGAGTAGATATTCCTATTTTGCAAATGGACGTAGGTTTCTTTCTCGAATAACTAATTAGTTTTAAATTAATCAATCGGACATTTGTCTTCAAAGTTCATAGAAATATGTTGCTCATTGTTTGAAACTGATTTCAGTGTAAGAAGAATGATCGTAAATGATGTTGCAGTATTTCTTTTACATGTTGTTAAAAGCAAGACTTACCTTATATGCCACATTAGAAAAGATTTGCCATTAGAAAAGACTTCCCATTAGAAAAGATTTGCCATTAGAAAAGACTTGCCGTTAGAAAAGACTTGCAACCTTGTTAAGTTTTATGGAAATTTATATTAACTCGACAGCTGCTAAGTATTTGCGTTGATTCTTGGCACTTAAAAGCACTGTTATTTATTTGTTATATGACCGGCTTCCTACCTGCAGACATTTTTTGCATTGAAATATAGAGCTTATGGGCGGAGAATAGCTCTATGATGTCGCAGTCCTACTTATTGGAACAATATGTGAAATAATTAATTTCATATTGGAAATATTGAGTCAATGTGGAGAAATCTTGCTTCTTTGCAATGAAATTGGAGCATTTAATTGGATCAGAAAGTAGGTCAATCTGTAGAAATAGAAAATAAAGTCAAAATTGTATGTGTATACCGAATACTTTACACCACTTTAATCTCTCGTTGGTAATACATGTATAACAAAGTTACATAAATGGGATAGAATGTTGTGTTATATTATGATGAACAGGGCATGACCAGTGTTTTGTCACACTATAACTGATAAGGCTACACAGATGTTAGTCACGGGCTAGATAGTTTTATATCTTTTAATATATCGCCATCCTGTTTCAAGAATAAACTTTTCCATATGAAATAAAAATTACCTTTATTAAAATGCCGCAAGTTTAGATTTATTTTGTGAAAACAGAAGGTAGACCCATGATTTTTCTGCATTTTTGTGATGTGGAGTGATTGGAAAATTAATAGATATAGTTTCACCAAATCTAAACTTCTTCACTATGGGCATCCAACATCCGCAAAGGGTTTAACTGTCAAAATAGGTTAAATATCCTGCAAAATAGAAAATTTATTAAAACAGTTTATATGTATTCCTCGCTTAAAGAAGTAGAATATTTTAAAATCCGGTCCACATGGTCTGTATATTTTCCCCAACGTGTTCACCGCGACATTCTTCGAATGTAGACTATCTTTAAAAAGCCGTTTGCCAATGTGAAACGAAAACTGTTTCGAAACGTTCCGCTGTAGATTGTGATATGATATGAGGTATAGCCGCAGGACTTCTCAGACAATAATTACGGAGGCGATACATGTATTTGTGTAAAATACCCGAAAAAAGAAATACAATTGACATACTACTTCTTGTCTAAAGTCACACATTTGAAACCGCACCATTGCATTAAAAGTTTGTATTTTAGCTTGTTTGCCATTACTTACATAATTTTTTTAAATTTTGTTTTTGATCCTCAGACCAAAACCGCCTATATAGAATAAATATAACAACTAAACATGTATATAGTTAATAAGAACTACTAATTTTACTTTATTTGAAGGAAGCTTAGAATATAATAAGTTTATCTATTTTTCAAGATATAGACGATTGTGATGGTGTCAAGTGTCAAAATGGCGGCTCGTGTATCGATGGTCTGGACTCTTTCACATGCCTATGCGAAACAGGTTTCACCGGCAAGCTATGCGAAACAGGTTCTGCCTCCTTGTCATTTCGTTTTCAAAATACACATTTCAAGATATTCAATCTTTCTCATTCTGAAACTAGGAGAGTATGAACAACTTAAAAGAAAATGCCTTTGTCATATTAATATTTATTTGAAGATTTTAAATTAGATAGTATGATTGACAAAAAAGTAACGCGTACGAAGTTCTAATAACTACTTTCTAATTCTGCTTATTTGTGTTTAGATATAAATGAGTGTGACCTATCAAATGGCGGTTGTCAAGACATTTGCGTTAATACAATTGGATCTTTTGAATGTAACTGCTAGATGGACGAGAACTTAACAACGACGGAATTTCTTGTACCAAAGGTATTTTATCCCCTTTGGTAAATGTAGAAACGGATTAAGTATTATGCGTTAATAACTCGTAGTATATAAATCGTAATTATGGCTCACTGACCTAACAATGGATGACTTACAATGTATCGTAACACACAATTATTATTCTTTCTTTTCTTGTATTTACAGCAGAAGCATTGTTAATTATTGGCCTCTGATAAGATACACTTGAGGTAGGATTGAATACATGAAAGATCGATTGAGTTTTGGTTAATGTTTTGTATGTTGTCTTGAACGGATGGTAATGAGTAACGGATTATTTGTAACATATTTTCATACAGAAGAGGCTGTTACAGTATTCAAGCGCCTTAAGATTTCGAGCCAACTTCTTCCTAAAGCGTGTTTTACCGCCAGGCTTGTTCAGTGTACAGATGGAAATGACATTGATATACACCTCACTTCAACATCCGAGTGGTACAGCCTGAACTCTGATCCCGATGTTATGTACACACTGGGCATAGTGTTTGTCAAGGTTAATGACTTTTCTGTGCCGGTATCTCTACGAGGACTCGAAGTGACTATACGAAGTGAAGACTTTGTTTTAAACTATGGAGTGCAGTATGACTCAGCGCAGGGTTCAATAATAGAAAATGATTTAACACCTGCAGATTGTCAGTCTTTTGAACTTGTAGAGTCTGACATATTTGACTTCATTAGTGTAGACTCGTTTACGAAAACACTGTTATTGTCTTTATTTCCTGCGCTTCCCAGCTGGCTCCAGTTTGAAAAGTCAAGTACAGAAATATTGTCCGTACAAAGCATCAAAACTGATCTTGTTTATGGACGAAACATGGATGACGTCACATGGTGCACTGGAGCGCCAGTGTTATCAGACCATTTATATACAGTGTTCAGATTTGATACTGGATTTAAGCTAAGTGTTCTTGGTAACGAAGTAGATTTTCCTAAACCGAATAAGTCCAGGAACTTCTGCTTAATCGTTGACCTGTGTCAAAGCTATGGGGGAACTGTGTTTCTGATGATACCAGAAGGCTCCCGTGATCTATTATTAGAGCTGAATGTGTTTAGATCACTCAAAGAAGACCAGAATTTACTCATTGAACCAAGGGGTATCGGTATTTCTTTAGTAAATGGCATAAACGCTGGGTACCATACATTTTCTGATCAACTTTGGAATGGAGATTTAATGTTCTTACCGTAAGTCTTAATCATAATACTCTAGTATTTTTTTTTAATATTTAAGTAATGAGATACATGTAATTGCAGATGTCAAATACGAAAGGTATTCCCTTTAACCATCAAACATTATACCGGTCAACACTCAGATTTGCACATTTTAAAATGAGAATTCTTACAGGTCCGGGCAAAGGCAACATACAAGGTACAGAACACAGGTTATAATGATATAAATGCAATGCTCTCACCAATTTTAAAGGGCACCGCATTCAAAATAATGCAAGTACACAACAAACAACCCAGTACCGAATGTTAACCCCATCTTCCTCGTACGAAATCGTGACATTACCCTTTATAGCGGGGTGCCAAACAAATGGGTTCATACTGCAGTGTTTCAAGTTTTGATACATTTGAATTTTACCTAAGACTTAAGATACAATATACATAAGTGCATAGGCTTTGACTGCGAAACGAGAAAGTGGTCATATAAACGTTTGCTTTAAATTAGCATGTTCCTTGACAATTAGAGACAGCTCAGTACTATAATCAGCGAATTCATTTATCATGTATAAAAGTTTTTTTGTTTTGTGATTGTGTATTTTCCTAATCTTTACAGAAATGTACCTCAAGTAGACTTTTGGATAGGTGGTAAAGTTTTGAAATATGATGATCACATTACAGTCGAAGGAAATGGAGATATTTATTTTGGAATTCCGAGCGTGCAAACCGTAAGTGTCTGTTTTGTTAACCACATTTATAATCTTAATACTGCTTTTCTGTTGAAATGCTGTTATTATAATTATCATTTCTCAAGACATCACGTACTCATACGGTTCTATTTTGTTAACATTAACAGATGCTTACAGCAATGTTTCAAGAAGAGTGGACTGGTGTAATTGACATTCAGTTGACAGTTTCTCCAATAATAAGGTTCAAACTTTTCGGCAAAGAATATTTGGTAACCCTGAAGTTAGTCACTGCTACTGTAAATGCCTACATTTCCATTGGAGGTAATGTGAAAATAAATTGCATTTTTTGTTTAACTTAGTATGACACTAGATTACTAGACTACTACTTAAGTAGCGGATTCAATTTTTAAAAAGTTCAGTGTGACCATTCATTAAACACTATCTGGCAAGGGTTTACAATGTTCAGCATTTTAAATACGCACGACATTCAAGCTAAAAAAGCTTAAAAAGGGAACAAGTTTAATAATAACAATAAAAGGTTGTAGGCAATAGAGATTTTGAGAAATAGACATCTATATAAATCGCTAGGATTTAATGTTTAGGTAGTAATATCTTTCCTTTGTCACTTGTTTCCAAAGGTTTCAAAATCAATCACTTTTAATCTGTTACAACAGTATGTGAAGGAATTTCTTATGCATTCGTTTGTTAATATCCTATATAACATGCACTTTTAATTATTTTTACGAACGTTTATTGCTCTAGGCTCTAATCGTCAGTGGTGTGGCGAAGTCTCTAACCCACAAGGCGTGTTTCTGTCAGCAATGGTAGAAATAAACCCCTTTAAAGGAGTACCATTCCTTGAAGACTTTGTGATATCGTTTACAAATCGTTTGTATGCCTTTGTAACAACAGATCCCAAAATAAACCCACTTGAAGGACTAAGTATCAACATACGAGATGATATACTAGAGTTAGACAATCTATTAAGTGACACATTGGTCCTTCTAGATGACATTGTTGATAAGTTTGAACTGGTTTTATCAGAATCGTTAAGGACAATTGTGATAGAAATAAAACAAATTGTTAATACAATAAGACATATAATTAGTGTTAATATAGGTGATTTACTGTCAGGAGACTTTAAAGAGCTGATAGAAAATCTTGAAAGCATTCGTCAAAACTTTTACCAGTTAAGAGATACTGTTTATGAGTTCATTGGTGAAACTGAATTCATCATTAATGAGGCAAAAGGTGATTTAACCGAACTATTAAAAAACCACACTAATATAATTAAAGAAAATATTAAAAATGTAAATAATGAAATTACGCAACGAATTATATCAGCCGCTGGGAATTACACCGGATTTGGTTTAAAATATTCAGCCGATTTGAAAGTATTTGGTCTTAAATTATTTGGTTTTGATATAGAGATTGTTTATTCAGAGGGAGATTTATTTCGATGCAGTCGGTTCGATGAAGTCAGACAGCTTCTTGATGGTGAGAGTGCACTTCGATTTCTTGGTAGAGCATCCAGAGAATACAAATTAGGGCGTTTTCTTAAGTATGAGAAAGGATTTGGAATAGGAGGGGCGTTTGCTTTAAATTCAGATAAAGCTGTTATACAGCTGCAAGCGTTTGTACATATAATAGGTATCAAAGTAACGGCGGACCTCTTTATCAGCAAAAATGGAATTTATTTCTATTTAGAAGGTAATGTTTGGGACATTTTCTTTGCTCAGATAGAAGTTACAGCCGAGGTTGGCAACGAATGGTATCAGCTTACTTTTAAACTTCGTGGTCGCTTTGTTGCAAAGGCAAGAAAACGGCGTCATGAACAAGCTATCAGTGTACCGTTACAAGATAGACAACTTGACGTGTTCCAAAATACTAGAAGAAGAAGACAGGTACAAACAGTTAGCTCCTCCTTTCAAGATAGTTACCTGGATGCTTTAAAAACAGCTATCAGGATGATATCGGAAGAAGTACAAAAACGATTGTCCCAAGCTCAGTCCGCACTTTCAGCAGCGCAAAAAGGTCTTACAAAAGCACAGAACTGGTTAAACGAAAAACAAACGGCTGTTCGGAAAGCTCATGTCGTATTTGACAACGCAGTAGAAAGTCTTGAATCTGTGAAGGATAAACTCGAGGCAGCTAAAGAACCATTTAGAAATGCAATTCAAAAATTAGAAAATGCACAAAGAAAAATCGATAATCTGTGTAAGATCCGAACATGTTCAAAAATTTGCATCCCGGGAATTAAATGCAAAATATGTCGCAAAAAGGTATGGGGTGTTAGAATACCATACCCATGCTGTAGATTTACGAGTTGTATGATAAGTTTTCCTAATCCAATTTGTGTGATTGCGAACATTGCATGCAGAATTATTAGAGCAGCCGCCTATTTAGTTTTAGAAATAGCAAAACTATTTGTAAGAACGGCAATGCTGGCTTTTGATGTTGCAAAAGCGGCAGTCACAGTTGCACAATTCATTGTAGACAAGTCTCGAATTATATTAACTGTAGCGGAGGGAATTCTAGAATTAGCACAAATCGGCCTTGAAGTTGTAAAGGGAATTTTAGAGGCAGCAAAAATTGCATTAGAGGTCGTAAAACGTGTAATAGGTGCCGCGGTTAAGGTTCTTGAATTTGTTATAGAATACGGCTTGAAAAGTATAATAGATGTGCGAAACTGTGGATTTAGCATCGAATTATCTACAAAAGATTTGCCGGTTTTTGAAGTATTTTGTGAAGTTAACGCTTTTAGGCTAGGATGGACTGAAATAAAGTTGACGATTAATTTCAAAAAACTATTACAGAGTATTTGGCAGGCTGCACGGGCAACAATAAAAGCCATTATCGATACCTTTGGTGGAATTTTCAGCGGAAGAAAACGACGAGATATAGAATTTGATGCATCGTCACGAATGCATGTGTTACTCCGAAAGATACGCGAATCAGACAATTCTGAACAAAACAGACACATACTCAAACGTTACAATTGATATTACAAATAATATCACAGGTTTTTATGACACTGGGGACAGTGATTCAGAGCATAGAGTTCAGCTTTACCGTGAAAAATGTAAAAGAATTACTGTAATACAGGATTTCATGCAGTTTGCATTTGAATCTTTAGAGGATATTGCAAACGAATCGAAAGATTACATTGAAGAAATCGAAAGCGTGAAAAAACAATTGGAGGGTTATATCAGTATGAATGAGTCGACCGAAGATATTACAGCGAAAAGCGTCGGAATAAGCAAAGAGTTTGCTGCAAAGGATTATAATATGACAGATGATGATGTGGATAAAGCAATAAATGAAACGAAATCCGCAGCTGCCAATGATCCATTGATTGTTGAAATACGGTCTGCTGCAAATATTTCAGTACAAAGCGTTGATGCTGAAACAAAATCAATTGAATCTGTAGATTACCTAAACGCGTGGTTTACATCAATGAAAAACATGACTACAGACTTTTTTAACGAAACTGAATGTGAAGACTTTAAAGACTGTGTGTTTTATTCAATATCAAGTTTGTATGATCTTTATGAATCTGAAGATCTTCCTAATATAACAAATATTAAGGAATCTATTCTTGACCTGGAAAATATACTGATCGAGACTTTCCAAAATGAAACGTCATCGATATTAGACACATCAGTAGCTATGGAATATGTTCTTAGCCGCATACATAGTCTTGTTGAAATGAACTCATTTTGCGCAGAGCCCCCGAAGTTCTTAATGCAGTTACAGAATCAAACAGTTTTGTATGGAAGCGACGTTCATTTCGTTTGTCATGCTACTAGTGACCCAGAACCAACCTACTCATGGCTAAGAAATGACACAGTTATATCTGGTGAAAATATGAGAGCGATTACCATAACTAACGCCACCTTTAAGGATACTTATGATAAATACAACTGCATTGCTGGAAACCTGGTTGCAAATATTTCTTCAGATGATGCTTATATAGCCGTTGTGTTAGAGGGTAAGCTGAATGTGTGTTTTCATATAGGTTTGTGTTATATGGAAGATAATCATAATTAAGACTTTTTGAACTGGTAGAGAGTACAATTTTAAAAATTCCACTTTACAAAAGCAAGTTTCTTTAAAGTGAAATTATGCGCATCTTACTGCACATAGCGTATATTTGGTGACAGTTTTATAAAAGCAATTTTTGGCTGCTGTCCAATGTGTTAAATGAATTATTATGCCCCAGTAGTATTTGAAGTTGGTGCTTTAGATATAAAAATATCGGACTGATAAATGAGTGATAATGTCGTTGTTGATGTTGGTAGAGAGTTCGGCAGTGGCGAAGGGAGAACTCCTGCATAGTGTTCAGTTCTTATCAAATTGACTCTCCCAGTAAATAAGAAAATCAATCATTGAAAGTTATTATTTCATATTGGTACGTGAAGAGTTGGTGTACTTGGTTTAAGCTAATATTTCTTCTACGCTTTTGTACACACGCCATATTCAGATTGATCTTTACTTGAAAAAACATGAGCATAATGTCACTTTAAATTTGAAGCTATGCTACATGTAAGTACCTTAAAATAATGTTAATGTAATTATATTCTATTTTGCAAACTTCTACTTCTACTACTACTACTACTACTACTACTACTACTACTACTACTACTACTACTACTACTACTACTACGACTACTACTACCACCACCACCACTATTACTACTATTATTACTACTACTACTACCACCACCACCACCACCACCACCACCACCACCAAACTACTACTACTACTACTACTACTACTACTACTACTACTACTACTACCACTACTACTACTACTACTACTACCACCACCACTACCACTACTACTACTACTACTACCACCACCACCACCACCACCACCACCACCACCCTACCACTACTACTACTACTACTACCACTACTACTACTACTGCTACCACGATTACTGCTATTACAACCTTTACTGCTACTAAATTGCTTCTGCTGCTGCTGCTACTACTACTTTTACTGTGCTACTACTACTACTACTACTACTACTACTGCTACTGCTACTGCTACTGCTACTACTGCTACTGCTACTGCTACTACTACTACTACTACTACTACTACATTACTACTACTGCTACCTACTGCTCCTACTGCTACTGCTACTGCTACTACTACTACTGCTACTACTACTATTGCTACTGCTACTACTGCTGCTACTATTACTTCTGCTGCTACTACTGCTGCTACTGCTAGCTACTACTGCTGCTAGATATTTCTACTGCTACTACTGCTACTTAGTTCTAGCAACAATATCTTTATTTATAAAATATCATGTCAACTACAATATATATTACAAAGACAAGGGATCACGAGTAGCTACAGCTAATGCTGCTGCTTTTTGAAACTCTTTCTCCTATTGTAAACTCTTTCCCTGCTGCTACGATTACTGCTATTGCCCCTTTTGCTGCTACTACAACTGCTTCTGAAAACTGCTACTACTGCTACTACTGCTACGTTTACTGCTTCTTTTGCTACTACTGTTATACCACAGCTGCTGCTACTTCTTCTTCTACTGATTTTAAAGCTGCTTTGCTACTACTACTACTATATGCTACTTATGATGCTGCTACTATTGCTACTGCTACTGCTTCGATTAATTCTGCCACTACTATTGCTACTGCTACTGTTGTTGCTTCTTCTGCAGCTACACCTGCTACTATACTGCTACTACTACTACCTTTACTATTGCTGTTGATACTGCATTTCTCGTGATCATCATCATCATCCTAATCACTAACACCATCATCATCATCCTTATAATTACTTTAATTTTAGTATAAAACTGTTTGTTTTTTCTATTATTATTATTATCATTATTATATTATTGCTATGATATTATTGTTATTATTATTATTATCTATTATTATTATTATTGTTATTGTTGTTATTATTACATAACACGTTTAAATCAAAGTCTATTTCTTATCACTAAATATGGCTCTTAGCGATGCTGCTCTACTATTTCCTGTTATTAATGCCACTATTGCTTCTGCTACTGCTACTGTTGTTCTACTCACTGCTACTTCCTACTAATACGCTATACAAGACCGCTACTATTGCTGCTGATACTGCTGTTGCTGCTCCTGCAATACAGAACACTATTCTTACACTTCTCGTAGTCATCATCATCATCATCATCTCATCATTATCACATTATCATCATCATCATCACTACTTTATATTAGTATTAACTGTTTGTATTTCTATTTTTGTTATTTTTTTTTTTTATGATTTTTTTTTATTATTATTCTATTATTATTATTATGATAATTATCAATAACGACCGTTTGAACATTCATCAAAAGTGTATATTTTTCTTATCACTATGACAAATATTCGAACACTTTGTATTTATCAGTACAATCCATATTTGCCTTCAGATGCAGACGAATGTCAAACGGACAATGGCAATTGCACCCAGCTATGCAATAACACAGTTGGATCATATGTTTGCTCGTGTTATGAAGGATATACACTCCAGATTGAGAGCCGATTTCTTTGTATTGGTAAGTCAAATTAATTCTTCATTTTCTTATTGAGGATGGCGCGGTGGTAAACGTTCTTGACTACCAATCTGGACGTCCCCGGTTCGAATAACAGTCGAGGCACTGGAAATTTCAGAAACAGTTTTCAGTATTTCCCACCCATCTAGAGATGAACTGGTTAGTAACCCAGAGGCAGTATTGCGTGTATCCCCGGGTACATTAAAGAAGCAAATGGTCTTTTCGTAAAAGAGCTAGTGTCTGGTATCTAGATTCCCTTGTACATGCATCTGTCTCTTCAAGCTATGCCTGTCTAAGGTCTTTGTAGTTTCACCTGAGGATCGGCTGGGACTACAAATAATATCAACAATTCGTTTTTATTTTAAAAATAATTTCGCTTAAGTGTTAGGTAAGCACACCTGGCATAAAGGAACAGAGAATAATTATTACCGCTCAACATCTTCCGTCCACGATTTTCTTCACACAACATCTCATCCGAAACTTCGTAGCCAGTATTCATGAAACTTGGCAGGTATGTCACGATGTATATCGCATTAAGCTCCGCCAAAACTGTTCAAAGAATTGTGTTCATTTCAATACTGTAGGCACATGTGAAGTAACATTTTTGGGCTGTGCAAACATTAACGAAAATTCCATTTGCTACTTGCTACTTTGACGGATCAGTTAGGGTTCGAAGAATATAAAAACCCCCCCCCCCCCCCCCCCCCCCCCCCCCCACCAAAACCCCCCCCCCCCCCCCCCCCCCAAAAAAAAAACCCCCCCCCCCCCCCACCCCCCCCCCCCCCCCAAAAAAAAACCAACCAACAAACCCCCCCCCCCCCCCCCCCCCCCAAAAAAAAAAAAAAAAAAAAAAAAAAAAAAAAAAAAAAAAAACCCCCCCCCCCCCCCCCCCCCCCCCCCCAAAAAAAAAAAAAAAAACCCCCCCCCCCCCCCCCAAAAAAAAAAAAAAAAAAAAAAAAAACCCCCAAAAAAAAAAAAAAAAAAAAACCACCACCCCCCCCCCCCCCCCCCCCCCCCCCCCCAAAAAAAAAAAAAAAAAAAAAAAAAAAAACCACCCAACAAAAACCCCCCCCCCCCCCCCCCACACCCAACCCCCCCAAAAAAAAAAAAAAAAAAAAAACCCCCCCCCCCCCCCCCCCCCCCCCCCCCCCCCCACCCCCAAAACAAAACCCCCCCCACCCCCCCCCCCCCCCCCCCCCCCCCCCCCCCCCCCCCCCCCCCCCCCCCCCCCACCCCCCCCCCCCACCCCCCCCCCCCCCCCCCCCCCCCCCCCCCCCCCCCCCCCCCCCCCCCCCCCCCCCCCCCCCCCCCCCCCCCCCCCCCCCCCCCCAAAAAGTTATGATGCATTTCGCTAACATTAGCATGCTTATCAAGTAAGTTGGTACTGCATTCTACAAGTCGGTGTTTCTTTCTTTTGCGACAGAATGATTCACACTCTGTGTACATCTCGAGAATTAACAGTTTAGCAAATTTTAAATTGCATTGTATGTAGACTAACTGTGAAAATGTTTAGTATTCTTTTATTCACCCATACCACATATTGTATAATGAGTCATCAGATGTAAATAAAGAACAGGGATATTGTGATCCCAACACTTTTTATTTTCATCATTTACGAAAATGAATAGCAACAAAGTTTCGTCCATGTGTAGTTGGTAATACACTTTTATTTTTGATATCTACAAAATTTAATGTATATAATTATTAGGGCCGAATATACAGTTTCACGGACACATGCTTTTACATTTTATACATAATTATGTATCATCACGTTAAAAGCACAAACGACTAGTATTTCTATATCAGATACAAATGAATGCAAAACAAACAACGGAGAATGCCAGCATACATGTATCAACGAAGTTGCGTCTTTTACGTGTTTGTGCCAAGATGGGTATGAACTGAAAACTGATGGTAAATCTTGCAGCGATGTCAATGAATGTGAGAAAAACAATGGTGGTTGTCAACACAAGTGCGAAAACGTTGATGGGTCATTTAGATGCTCATGTAATGATGGGTATGCTCTAGGAAATGACGGTAAATCTTGCAGCGATATAAACGAATGTGACACGTTGAAAGGGGGATGCGCACACACGTGTAAGAACGTTGATGGGTCTTTTAAATGTTCCTGTAGAAACGGATATGAACTAGACAAAGACGGAAAATCATGCAACGATATAAATGAATGCGACGCGATGAATGGTGGCTGCGGACACACATGTATAAACACTGATGGGTCATTTACATGTTCGTGTAGAGACGGATATACGTTAGAAACTGGAGGTAAAACTTGCAGCGATATAAACGAATGTGATGCTCAGAATGGAGGTTGCGGCCATACGTGCATAAACGTTGAAGGATCATTAATGTGTTCATGTAGAGACGGGTATAAACTAAACAGCGACGGTAAATCTTGCAGCGATATAAACGAATGTGACCAAATAAATGATGGATGCGAGCACGCGTGTACAAATACTGATGGGTCATTTACTTGCTCATGTAGAGTCGGATATGAACTAGATAAAGACGGAATATCTTGCAGCGATATTGACGAATGTGACACGTTGAATAGTGGTTGCGAACACGAGTGTGTAAACGTTGATGGATCATTTACATGTTCATGTAAAAATGGATATGAACTGAAGAATGACGGTAAATCTTGCAGCGATGTAAATGAATGTAAAGGAAGCAATAACGACTGCGAACACACGTGCAAAAACGTCCAGGGAACATTTATGTGTTCCTGTAGAGATGGTTATGAACTGGAAAATGACGGTAAGTCTTGCAGCGATATAAATGAATGTGACTCGATAAATGGTGGCTGCGAACACACCTGTTTAAACATTGATGGGTCATTTACATGTTCATGTAGAGATGGATATGAACTAGAAACTGACGGTAAATCTTGCAGTGATATTGACGAATGTGACACGCTGAATGGGGGATGCGCTCACACGTGTAAGAACGTTGATGGGTCTTTTAAATGTTCCTGCAAAGACGGATATGAACTAGACAAAGACGGAAAATCATGCAGCGATACAAATGAATGCGACGCGATGAATGGTGGTTGCGGACACACATGTATAAACATTGCTGGGTCATTTACATGTTCGTGTAGAAATGGATATACGTTAGAAACTGACGGTAAATCTTGCAGCGATATAAACGAATGTGATGCTCAGAATGGAAGTTGCGGTCATACGTGCATAAACGTTGAAGGATCATTTATGTGTTCATGTAGAGACGGGTATAAACTAAACAGCGACGGTAAATCTTGCAGCGATATAAACGAATGTGACCAAATAAATGGTGGATGCGAGCACGCGTGTACAAATACTGATGGGTCATTTACATGCTCATGTAGAGTCGGATATGAACTAGATAAAGACGAAATATCTTGCAGTGATATTGATGAATGTGACACGTTGAATAGTGGTTGCGAACACGAGTGTATAAACGTTGATGGATCATTTACATGTTCATGTAAAGATGGATATGAACTGAAGAATGACGGTAAATCTTGCAGCGACGTAAATGAATGTAAAGGAAGCAATAACGACTGCGATCACACGTGCAAAAACGTCCAGGGAACATTTATGTGTTCCTGTAGAGATGGTTATGAACTGGAAAATGACGGTAAATCTTGCAGCGATATAAATGAATGTGACTCGATAAATGGTGGCTGCGAGCACACCTGTTTTAACATTGATGGGTCATTTACATGTTCATGTAGAGATGGATATGAACTAGAAACTGACGGTAAATCTTGCAGTGATATTAACGAATGTGACACGCTGAATGGGGGATGCGCACACACGTGTAAGAACGTTGATGGGTCTTTTAAATGTTCCTGCAAAGACGGATATGAACTAGACAAAGACGGAAAATCATGCAGCGATATAAATGAATGCGACGCGATGAATGGTGGTTGCGGACACACATGTATAAACATTGCTGGGTCATTTGCATGTTCGTGTAGAGGCGGATATACGTTAGAAACTGGCGGTAAAACTTGCAGCGATATAAACGAATGTGATGCTCAGAATGGAGGTTGCGGTCATACGTGCATAAACGTTGAAGGATCATTTATGTGTTCATGTAGAGACGGGTATAAACTAAACAGCGACGGTAAATCTTGCAGCGATATAAACGAATGTGACCAAATAAATGGTGGATGTGGACATACGTGCACAAACCTAAATGGGGCGTTTGCGTGTTCTTGTAGAGACGGGTTTGAGATTGACAGTGATGGTAAATCTTGCACCGATATTGACGAATGTGAAACAACATCTGGTCGTTGTGAACAAATTTGTAAAAACGGTGTTGGGTCATTTTCGTGTTCATGTGGAGATGGGTATGTACTGGAGGATGACGGTAGATCATGTACAGATATTGACGAATGTGAATTACGAAATGGGGGGTGCCAGCACACATGCAATAACGTGGCTGGGTCATTTTCATGCTTGTGTAATGATGGACATGAACTACAAGGCGACAATAAATCTTGTGACGATATCAACGAATGTCACAGAAACAACGGCGGATGTGAGCACACATGCAGAAATAATAATGGTTCATTTAGTTGTGGTTGTAACGATGGATACGAATTACTGCCAGACGCTGTCAATTGTCGTGATATTAATGAATGCGAGGCTGACAATGGGAAATGTGAACACACTTGCCTTAATTTTGTCGGAGCATATACTTGCCTTTGTCCATCGAGGAGTATTCTGGATGCTGACAAAACGTCATGTAAAGGTTTGTCCTCTTTATAAAAGTTTTGAATATATAAGCATGTGAGTTTAAACTTTTTAAACCAGTTTAAATGTGATTTTAATCCGTTAAAGCTAAAATCTATCAGATAGTTTTATATAGTTAGCTAGCCAAAGATTCATTTAGGGTATCCATTATAACAAGAGCTTCTTTTAAAGGTTACGAAATGTGTCACTGGAGGAGACTAACATTTAGCTCCAATGAACTTACTCAATGCTCAGTATGGTTTTTTGAGTCACATTCCAGTCATATCAAGCAATTGTATCCTCTAAGAAATATTCGTCCACGTTGTG
Organism: Saxidomus purpurata; assembly: GCA_022818135.1. Classification (NCBI taxonomy): domain Eukaryota; kingdom Metazoa; phylum Mollusca; class Bivalvia; order Venerida; family Veneridae; genus Saxidomus; species Saxidomus purpurata. The sequence goes on from JAFMSR010002398.1 coordinate 19,278, forward strand.
GATCGAACCTATCAAATTCAGTTTAAACATCCCCGGTGCATTCTTTTAGCTGTATCAAAAATTTACAAATACTCAAATATTCAATACGTTCCTGGCGTTTACTGTTGTTTGAAAACGCAATGTTCTTTGTTTGTTTGAAATAGGAAGTACAATCCGTCATTTAACATTTGTTTTCTGTAAATTGTTCGTTTATTTAATCATTAAAACAGAACAAATGTTATGTTACTCATTGATTTCGAATGGCATTTTTATTTTGTTATCTGATATTTCCTTACAGATGTCAGAAGAAATTCTGTATCATCATCAATTAGGCTTAGTGTCGACAAAGATACGGCTATTTCCAACCAAAGTGTATACAATGCGATTTCCCAAATGGTAATATTTATTTACATTTCTTTAAGCGAGTGAAGAAAAGTTTACTGCCATTTTGGTGATAAGCAAGTGCGATAAATTAAGAACCGATTATTTGAAATAATGCTTTTTGTGAGGTTTTGAGGACTCATACGTTTTAAAAAAACCTTCGCACGACCTTGAGTTATTATAAAACTGAGAGCAAATGACTTACATATTTGAAAAAACTTGCCATAATTACTTAATTTGCAAAATAACTGTCTTGCAATATTATTCACCTAGTATCAAAAAGCTTATGCAAAATAATCATTTAAAGTTAGTTTGAAGATCATATGATATTATGTTGAAACATCAGGTAATATAAATTGTATGTTTGGTTTTCTTTGTGAAGCATCGGTATTTATGTTTAACTAATGAGAACATTATAAATTGACATGACCCATAAGTGCTCAGCTAAATTAATGCAAATGACATCATTTCTGTTTTAGTTGTATAGTCACTTTACGACGATTAATCGGGACATCCGGTCAGTCTTTATCAACGGTCTCAGGTTTGTATTCGTGTTTAAACAGCCGGGATATGAGTAATCTAGAAAGGCAGACACAGTCTATGTAGGTGTTTGTTTCTAATGCAAGATCTCATACTTGACAAGATATTATTGATAGTTTATCAAGTGGAGCCATAGTAGCGTATTGGACCAATACTATTGGTAACGCGTTAGTATAATGAGAACATTTTTCATCTAGTCGGACATTCAATTCATTAGCAGATGTTGATTAGTTTTGTATTTTTAAGATGTTATTAACATAATAGCTGATAGATTAAATGAAAAAAAAATTATTGGCATAAATGTAAATATTTCATACCAGTATGCTGTATTTTTTCAGACCAGGGAGTATTATTGCTGATTACACTGTGTTATATGAAGAAGCGGATACTGTCAATGACACAGCTGATGCAATTGTTGAAGCAATAATGGATTTAGCTGCGGGGAACCACGCTCATGCTTGACACAAAACCGGTTCAAGCTAAATCAAGTAATTAATTATTGGTACTGTTGTAACTTATCGGTTAGATTAACGTTCAGAAGATCTCTTGTATCAGTTATCTGACGATCCATCCAAAGAGTGGCGTTGAAAAAGAAAACAATTCCAAGGTGGTTTCGGGGCTATTTCAGGTCTCAATCAGTATATATCCTTGTTTTTATAGTTTGATTTGGGAAACCTGTGTTGTATTGCAAGGGATATATGGCTATTAGTATTGGTACATTCAAGTAATCTTTGTAAAAGGATTGGTCGAAATTAACCGTTGTTTGCAACAATAACAAAGACCAAAATATGAGTAAGGCGGGTGATTACTAAAACTATAACTACTAGATATATTAATACAAATAAGTTTCAGTTGTACCTTTAACACTTTTTAATAAACAAATATTATAATATACACTATTTGATTAACACCATAGTTTGCTTTATTAACATATTAAAACAATGTGTGGTATAAATGCATAATGTCACTCAATTTAGAGGGACTAGAATGTTAGTGACCTTTCAATTGTATTTAAGCGCTATAGCATTTTGTTTTGGTTAATGATTCCCAGATAAAATGACATTTCTCGTTAATAGATAATCTTCACACATTGTTCTGTTTGCGTTTGTAGTTTTACCTGTCAACTCGACTGATTTATGCCACATGCGTGTACTGTTAGCTGGCCAGTGTAAAGAGGGAAGGTACTGTCTGGTTGAAAAGGATAAACCTTATTGCCGGTAATACATAATGCAGATATATTTTTGAATATAAATTGTCAAGAGGTGTATTATATAAGCATTTGCATAAGAATACTTCTTCATATTACTTTAAAATGTCGATCATTTATTTAGACAACATTAATTTAGTTTGTCCAAAACGTCAGAAATCATAAACAAATCATGGTAACAATATATTAACGTATAAAGGAATAAAGCACAATATATTTCTTCATGATTTAAACAGAAGTCAATTGTATTTAAATGTGAAAAAACTTACATCTGTAGATGATAAATAAACACATAGACAAAAGAAACATATTTGCACATTTTGTTGCTTAGGTCGCAAGAAGTCAGATGGTTATACAAAGGAAATTATAATGCTTTTCAGTCCAGTCTGTGTTACTTATCAATATAGATGCTACATATGCCTTCATTTTGAACTTTTCTCAACTCCGTGGTTTTTTATTGGTCATAAGGTCAGACTGAAAACTGATCAGACAAGCCTTGAATTCGGGCCCGGGTAATATCAACATCAAGGGGCTAATGATAGACGTATATATTTGTATATGACATTTATGTCTTTTATATAGATATACATGTTTTAAATGTATGTACGTCTGCCAGACATGGACTTTAGTCTAAATCAGTAAACTGAAGTAAGAAATACATTAAGCTAAGTGCTTACAGTGCACCAGAAAGCTTTAAATTATGCTACGATAATTGTTAGAAGGGCTACCGACGCGCCTTCCGATTCGCAATCTGATCTTAATACGTGTGTTACATGCACGTGCTTTCAGTTTCCTTCTAAGTGACTGTGCAAAGTCGTCCATTATTTTATTGATTCAAATCTGAAGTGTACTTTCTTTTTCAGACAAAAGTCGGATGAAAGTGGTAAGAGCATGTTTTAAAGTTTAAGCTTTAGATTCTTTGAAGGGATATTTGTTCAATACAAAATATTAAGACTAACACTGTTTTATCTTTCTTTCACACTATAAATGCTAGCATTTGAACGTCAGTATAAGTACAACGTACAAAATTTGTCAGACTGTCAATATCTTCAAACAATTGTTCTACATTTGAGTGGTAGTAGTTCAATACTATATATGGAATATTTCCATTATCACTAAAATAAGACGTTTAGTACACGTTAACGTACAATATTCCAGACGGGAGATAGATAAAAACACATAGTTACATAATATAGATTGAAAATTGTCCACATAACATATCTTTTACTGAGCATGATAAACGGATTGGTGTGACTTTTCATTTTCCTGCAGGTAACTACACATACATTATTGCAGCCGTACTTGGATCTGTTGCCTTTATGGTTTGTCTCTTGCTGTTGACATTGTGTTGCAGATGTATACGCCAGTACAGGTATTAACAGTTCTATTGCTATTCTTTAAAGGTCCACTACTAAGCGAAAATTAAGTGACAGTTATTTCAATGGCAAGTACATTACCTTATGCAAGACACTAAATAATGAAGATTGTCAGGTTAAAATTTACAGAAAGTGTTTGGAACACGAAGAAAAGTATGTGTATTATGTTGAAATCTCAGTGAATCGACAAAATGACTACCCAGGTCTTTTTAACTTTGTTCATAATGCAGAGAAAAATAATTGTACATGTACTGTGGTTTATTTAGAATTCTGCATACCAACTTTCATTTTTTATTAAAAATAACTTGTTTCTGGGTTTTTTAAAGTATATTTGAATTTTCGCTTTCGTTAGTATTGGACCTTTAAGTAAATTCATTATTCTAAATGAGTCAATAATGGGACATTAAAAGTATTCTACCATAAACTATAAATTAACAGACGCATCAAAACTAATGTGAAGCCATGTTTACATAAAGGATAATGGTAGTCTGATTCTGGGACATCACGCTTATATTCTGAATTATTGACTTGACAAATTCCACCCACAAGTAATGGTTTAGTTCTTTCCATTTTTCTTGAGGAAATGAAAGTAAATCTTTAAAAGTATATAAACAATGCTGTATAATCTCCTGTCTTTATACCTGTAGGCACGGTCATCACACCACGAGACCTTCCTTGTCAGCTGATAACAAAGAAGGTACTGTAACTTTACTGCTAGGCCCAAACTTATTCAAATATTTGGTTTTCGTGTTCTGACGTATGTTTTCGTGTTCTGTTATATGTCTAATCCTATATGTTTTATTGCTTTCCTATTTTTTGAAGTTCTGTCTTTTGTTTTCGTGTTCTGACGAATGTTTTCGTTTTCTGTCATAGTCTACTCCTATATGTTTTATGTTCTCTCGAATGTTTTCATGTTCTGTTGTATGTCTTACTCTATATGTTTATATATTCTGTCGTATGTCTAATCCTCGAGCTTGCATGTTCTGTCATATGTCTTATTCAATATGTTTTCATACTCTGTCTTATGTCTTATTCTATATGCTTTCATGTTCTGTGATATATCTTATTGTATATGCTTTCATGTTCTGTGATATGTCTTATTCTAAATGCTTTCATGTTCTGTGATATGATGATATGTCTTATTCTATATGCTTTCATGTTCTGTCATATGTCTTATTCTATATGCTTTCATGTTCTGTCATATGTCTTATTCTATATGCTATCATGTTCTGTCATATGTCTTATTCTATATGCTTTCATGTTCTGTCATATGTCTTATTCTATATACTTTCATGTTCTGTCATATGTCTTATTCTATATGCTTTCATGTTCTGTCATATGTCTTATTCTATATGCTTTCATGTTCTGTGATATGTCTTATTCTATATGCTTTCATGTTCTGTGATATGATGATATGTCTTATTCTATATGCTTTCATGTTCTGTCATATGTCTTATTCTATATGTTTTTATCCTCTGTCATATGTCTTATTCTATATGCTGTCATGTTCTGTGATATGTCTCATTCTATATGCTTTCATGTTCTGTCATATGTCTTATTCTATATGTTTTTATCCTCTGTCATATGTCTTATTCTATATGCTTTCATGTTCTGTCATATGTCTTATTCTATATGGACCGTTCTCCAGGAAAACCGGGCTTATTGACATCCAAAAAAAAATTTTGTTTTCCCCTTTTTCCTTTAACCCCCCAAAAAAAACCCAAAAAACCAAAAAAAAAAAAAAATTTTATAAAAAAAAAAAATTTTTTTTATATAAAAAAAAAAATTTTTTTTAAAAATTTTTTAAAAAAAAATAGAGGTTTTTTTTTTTTTTTTTTTTTTTTTTTTTTTTTTTTTTTTTTTTTTTTAAAAAAAAAATATAAATAAAAAAAAAAAAAAATTTTAAAAAAAAAAAAAAAAACATTTTTTTTTTTTTTTTTTTTTTTTTTTTTTTTTTTTTTTTTTTTTTTTTTTTTTTATTTTAAAAAAAAAAAAAAAATCGAAACAGTCATGTAGTAGATCTGTTTTTGTGTTCTTTTAGAAAAAGAAACTAAAATACCAAAAAACATGCTGTCTAAATTTCCAGCTTTAATTTACCCCACCCATTCATCCTTTATAGCTTTGGTCGTACGTACACGTTTAATCAGATTAACGAACTTACTTTTGACTTTACAGCATGAAATATGAATT
>JAFMSR010002399.1:0-25001 GCA_022818135.1 Saxidomus purpurata
ACAGGCTTTCAAAATCTTCTAGACATGTTATAGATGCTAATGTGTGACACTTTTGTGAGGAAGTCAGAAGCAAGAAATATACTTCCATGTAAAATACAGCTGAAATTAAAAGGTAAACCTGAAATCCAATCTGAAGAAAAGCGGGCAAATTTATTGAAAACGATGTAAATGGTGGGGGCTATACACTATTCAACCATTCAAATCTTCAATAGATTCCAAACTAAAACAATTTCAGTATAAATAATGATTACATATATTACTAACAAATATACTTTTATTTAAGGTTAACTAATTGAACTCAAGCCTATACGACTTTTGTAACTTCAAAGAGGAATCTTTATTTCCTGGAAATGTTACTGCGTCCAAATGTTTTGGACTAATATACTTACATGTCCTACTTACATTTGTAAAAATGTTTTAACATTTCCCTTAATTGTGAAAGCATCATTTTTGGAATTTTGGAAAACAAACTTTAAAATAAACATACATTGTGTAATACATGGTATTATACTCTTTACAAACTGTTATTTCTCAAACGAAGAAATGAACCACCAAACTTGACCAGCTTTATTAATAATGTAAGATTAAGAATAAAGTTTGAACAAGAAAATGTAATAAAGCACAATAAAAAGATTCTCAAGTTCCTTGATATACAAGTAGATAAGGGGAAAGTACATTGTATCATTTTGAAATGATTATTTAAAATATACTTAATTCAAATACAAAAAAATAATAGACAAACGGAGAACAGATAATACAAATAAATGGTTGAAAAAACCATGCACTGACGTTTTAATTGTTCTGTCAACGTTTGGATAATAGTTACGATGGTTTCCGGAAAGTTTATTCCGTCTTTCCAGGAAAACCGCTATTTGTTTTACCTAACATAGCATTTACTACTTTCAAAATTTTAACATATCTGTAGTAGTTGCTTTCGGGTCACGAAACCCGTTCAAAAAAATTTCGATAATGACATTGTGGTTCCATTACACTTAGTATCTGAATATTATGCTAATGTAAAATAAACAATACTATGATAATTTTCGACATATTTATTAACATGTTCCTGTATCCACATGCATCTCAGACCATCAAGATTGAAGTACGAATGGTCGTTATATATCGATCTTTGGATACTATTCATGTTTTCAGTGCTTAATTTTGACTTCCTAATGTAGTCCCGGTATGTGTCATTTTTTTTTAAGTTTCATTTTCTGTGAATCTTACTTTGCGTATGCCAGTACATAAAGGGACACTTGGGTCGAAACAGTCAGAGATTGCGGGTTTAAGCCCCACTGCGGTCACGACCGTACCTTCTAATATGACACCAGTACTTGTTTTTCCAGGAAGCGGACTCGAGAGTGACTCGATTAGCGACGAGCTTACTTCACAATCGAGCAAAAAATAAATCATTAGAACCTATATAGCCAGAAACTGTTCCCTGGCGTGCTTTGAAAAAAAGTCAAAAGTGATGAATCCTTGAAAACGGATTTCACTTACGATTTATGTTCATATATTTGTTTAAGAATATTTGTTTTTTTGCAACAACACTAACTATTATTTGAGTCGATATTAGAACGCAACATAAATGTAATTTGATTTCAGCAAAATTGAAAAATCTCTGGTCTGGCTGTCTGTGTTAAAAGTCTAGACAATATTGAATAAATGAATGAAACTAAGAGTACTTGTCCAAAACGTTTTTGAGTTCATTTATGGTGTGTTATCTTAGCTGCAAATATGAAGAGATACCATTCTAATCAACAAGTGCGTTCACTGATAGGAGATATAATACACCGTAAAACCTTGTTTTATCTCACCTGATTATATCTACTTGATTTTGATCCGTGTCATGCACTTTGTAATCGATGAGAAATATGTCATCTACTGTCACCACGGATACTTTAACTGATAGAGTTGTAAAGTAAGGTATCTCCTGAATTTAATATCACGGTCATGTTCGTTATGTAAGTAAGACCATCTGATGTATGAGATGGTATGAGAAGCAAAACGAATCTCCTGATAACATGTATATATATGGTCCATACCTTACACACATTCTTTTGGACGACTTCTCGATTTTTTCAAATATTCTGCACGGAACTATATTAATGAGCGTCCCGTCAACGTTGTGTATGTTATGTAAATGCAAAAAAAAATTAATAATCGTTCCAGGTTAAGACCAGTACCAGATTCGATGCTCATTAAGAAACTACCAAAGTTCCCTTATGAATAGTCAAGTCTGTAGCAGGATGTAAACAAATGATTGTAAATCTATAAGTCGATGAGGAGTAAGTGATTTAACTCAGTGGCACAGGGAACTCGAGCACAGAGGCGAATCACAGCATCAGAAAGATCTTAGAAATCGAGTATATTGACATACATTAAAAAGTTAGAAATATAGCCTTGTACTTCACGCCATTATTACATTTTGAAAGTAAAATATGAGTACAAAAGATGTAACAGAAACTGCACGCGTACGACACGGCCCGCGTCTATAGCAATTGGTACATGTATATGCTATTAGTGGAGTCGTGGTTATTCCGCCGGCTGAGAAAAAAAAAAAACACTGCCACGTGTAAGAGTTTAGACATCTCTGGTTAAACACACGTACATGTACATGCTAAATGATGTAACATAAATTTACATATTTGCGAATTTCAAAGTCCTGTGTCGTTTCTTAAATGGTGGCTAATTTGTTCACAGTATAACCTTTGCACACCGGCATATTTTGTTACACACTCGACAGACATGCATGTGTTTTTGTAAACACTGTACATCACGTTATGGCTACTTTCGGTTTACTGCGCGTGTTGTATACGTCAGCAAATAGATTGAGCTGTAATATGAAAGTAAAAATTCCATTGGCCCACCTACAAAGGTCACGCGCAGGGATCACCCTGTCTGCTAACCTGCGCATGGACTTTTTTTTTTGCTAACGAGAGGTCAATTTCAAGCGTTCTCATAAGATGTCAATATACCTAGGTTTGAGTACGACCAGTCTGCTTTATGTCTGTGAAAAAATATTTGCACGCGCTCAAAACACTATCCCACAGGGGCCTGTACGCGAACGTTGGTAAAATGAAAATTTTCAAAGCTGGTAAAATTGTGTACAAGGTCATTTTCAAGGTCGTCTTAAAGTGTCAGCATTTGCCTGGGACGTCTGAGTTTTCAAAATTCAGGAGCTGTCGGCATAGCCTTTCAATTCATACAGACAAAACGTGTTCCATACGGTAACTGTCACTTCTATGGAAGGCCAAACCTGTCTTAACCCGCGTGTACGGTTTATTACGTTACAGGCGTTCAAAGGATATAAAACACATGCGTGGCCCATGCGTCCGATGATGAATCATTCAAATATATAGCGTCATGCCAAGAAAAGGTATTGTCACACCCAATGAGGAGTAAATGGGCTATAGCTTTTCAATAAGTAATGTTTACTTACAGTTTGTGTACGGTAAAAGTGTTAATCATGACAACACCTAATCAATTACTGCTACTTTAACTGTTTCGGCTATTGATCACATGGTGGCAACTGATATGGCATTTACAAACCGAAACGAAGCATTACTATGACCGTTGCAACACGTGGTACGGAATTTTCAGAAACAACTACGGTTCTGTAGTATTCATAAATAACGGACAAGGTCATAAACCATTGATTATCGATTGTACTTGAATATTACCTAAGGGAGATATTGAACTTGCCGCGTAACTTTCGTGGAAATCTTATGTTTTATTACTCGTTCATGACTTGTTTTCCTTGGTATCGTCTATCTTACGCACTTTAGTCATACAATTTGCGGCGGTACGGACTCCAGACCATAAATTTGAAGCGACGTGTACTCAATCGTATAAAGGCATAATAAAAACGTTCAGTTCAGTTTGTCCGAATCTCTACAGTTACAACTACGCCACTACAAATCATTTATCTACATGTAATTCCATATCTCATACCGACTTAGGTCATTGGACTATTTGAAAGACCTTGATTGGACCCAGTACTGACCTTCGTTTTATTGTGAGCGGCGCTGTTACATGTATTATCTAATAATAAAAATGCAAGGACTTGCTTACCTGTTATAAAGAACTGTGATTCATAAAACAGCTCATGTTAAAAATTGACCTTTAGAGATTATTCAATATACTGCATATTATGTTGATTTTTTTCATATGCCAATAAGCTGGCTTGTATAACTATGTCTGCTTATTAATATCGAATGTTTTACTATTCAATTATTCTAAAATATTTAATTATGTTGGTAGTGTTGCGTGTTGTTGTGTATCTATATTGTAGTTCGTACCACTTTTAATTATTATAATTTTACTTTTATTGTGATATTTTTTTTCATTTTTAAACTTAACATTATTACTACAAATAGAGTGTTTGCTTTATGCAGATGCTAAATAACGAGAGGTTCCCGATTCGATTTAAACATATGTAGGGGCAATAAAATCACGCAATCATTACGTAATTTTATGGCTCGCGATCTCTCTAACCTGTGAGATATCGGCCTCTCGCCTAATTTGCATAAGTAATTGTGATTAGCTGGAAGCCCCTCAAGCGTTTAAAATTCAAGATTCGTTACTAAAATATTAAGGTATTTTACATGTAAAAAAATATTGAACAAGCAACCTTTATGAATAAGCATATTTTGTAATAAGATGAATTATGGCAACTGGGTGAATACTTTCTTGAGTCACAATTATATTCAAAGAATGAATCTAATATTAGTGAAAACGAATGCACAAGTCCGAGTGCCATACCTTACATCACTCCAACATGATAAAGAGATAGTCTTACTATTTCCTCTTCGAAGGCAAACCGATCATACAGGTTGACATTGTAGAGTTGTTTGCCCCTTATTACGTCTCAGTTTGATGTGCAAATAGCTCGGAACACACCCCCAACAAAATTTGTTCGGCACTTATAAACACAATGTAATCCAATATTTAAATGCATTTATGATATAACATGATGGATTAAGTTTAGCAATGATGCTAGCACAATTCCAAGTTACATCTACATGTACCTATCTACCCATCTGCATCAATCGGTGAAAGTTGATATGAAAATAAATGGTGTATCATGCCGCATGTGTGAACTTGCATGTTTAGGTTTAAACATACAGATGTTTAAAAAGTGGTGAGATTTTTATAAAATGTACGGTTTTTATTTAGAGTGATTACTTAAATCTTCATTTTAGAGCGGAAGTTTATTAACAAACAGGTACATTGTGTGTAATGAGCCGGTGGTGCCCAATACCGAAACTACACTTTCTTTTCCTACAAAAATAGCGCTTAATATTGTCACTGGTTAACGAATTTTAAACGAAGAAATTACAGCAAACAGAGTCAGACAATCAGATCACAGTACCGCTAAAACCGATCGAAACGGTTCGCTTACCGGTCCATTGCAGTCATCGGTCCGGTGAACGGTCCGGTGAACGGTTATGGACCGATATGACCGAACCGGAAAACAAACGCAAACGAACCGCTACGGGAACGCAACCGGAACGCAACCGGAACGCAAAAATGGTAAAATTCACTGTTGGCAGTACTGTACTGGTGCTCAATATTATATTTATATTTTACTACTTGCTTTACTCGTGTTACGCTCGATGCTCTGATGTTACACTTATACTTTGTCCGAGCTGTACCTTGCTTCTGTACTTTTTCGTAAAAGTATCATTAACCAGTGACAACAAGAAACGCCATTTAAGTGAGGCAGCGGTAAGAAATATGGAATTGAAAAAAAGCGGTGAATTGCCAGTTCGTATATAAAATCTATTAGCAGATTACCACTTGACTTGTAATGCATCGTTACGTATTCTTAATTAAGATTTTTTTGTGAATGGGGATTTCAGATGAGCTTGGGTAACTGTTAACTATTATACAAACGTCGTAACAAATTGTATGTAAATAAAGATAAACAGTGTGACATCCCTGTTTTGATATTCGTTCTTTACCTTAAAGATGCTTTGCTTGACTAGTCAGACTTTATTCAACTAATTACCTAAAGGCAATAATATATGGTAAAACTTGATTGTTACTTTTACATTTGATATATAGAATGATAATGTGATCTGCTATCGTCATCAGTTATATTTGAAAATTTGATGCAACCTGTACATGTAGTTAGTACCAGGATACATGTATATTAGACATACAAATCACGATTTAGCTATGATCAAACAAATCTTTTCATGTTTCTCAAAATAACGATAACTTGTCCAAAACAAAATGGACACCATGATGCTATCACTAAATGTAGTGTGGTGGTAGTGAATTACTGTTATATAAGCTTTTAGAACCTGTATTAGTGTGTGTTGTTGCAACTGCCGTTAGAAATGTCATTTCAGTTCTTGGGTTACTGCAAGTTTCCTGACAATATCAAATGAGAAAATTCTTCAAACTGGAACTTATTTACTAGTTTAATGTCTCCTTTAAATGCTCGACTACAGAAAAAAGTTGAACAGTTTCACTCTGTTTTACACATCAACAGGTTATAAAACATCACTCAATTAGAAAGTTTAAGGCAGATCACTATTGTCTTTAGTGGGTAGGATGCATTATGCTTTAGATTTTTACTTTCTTCTTTAATATAAAGTGTGTTTCTTTTTGTCGGGATGTCATAATATTGAAGTATTCTGACACCAATAATTCATGTAATAAAACTATAAATTAGTGAAATTTTCTATTTTTATTCATTTCATGCGAAGAGGTACATGGATGATACTTTTAAGCAATTCTGTGTGATGAGTTGATGGTTTCATGGAGTTGATATATGCCTTCTGTCCATCTAGCGGTGATTTGTCAAGACCAAGGGCAATCTGACGAAGTACCTCATAGTTGTAATAGTGTGCCTTGGTCTTGACGTCCTGCCTCATACCGGATGATCCTGTCAGAACAAGGAAATTATACTCATGGAGAAGGATATTTCTATCATTCAACCTTCATAAAACTTGCACAGTCGGTTTCTTGTTACATGTAGATGATCCTATTCGAGGGTGGAATCAATAGGTCTTAGGTCAAGATGACAGTGACCTCCGTTAAATTTTCTGCGATCAAGAGTTTTAGGTCACACCCTTCATTTAATTTTTCATTAAACTTGCTCAGAAGGTTTCCTGTAACATGTAGATGATCCCTCTTGTTTTGGGGGTCAGTCAGTCAAAGGTCAATGTCACAATGACATCCGATAGCATTTCCTTGTTAAGGCTCTACATGTCGTAATTTCCGTTGAACTTTCATCAACTTGCTAAGAAGGTTCCCTGTTACATACAAATGGTCCCTATTGTTTTTGGGACAGTTGGTCAAAGGTCAAGGTTACGGTAACTTCCGAAATATTTTCCTTGATAACGCCCTACAGGTCACAGTTTTCATTTAACTTTCATCAAATGTGCAAAGAAAATTGCGTGTAAAGTGTAGGTGACCCTATTAGATTTTGTGAGCAGTGCGTCAAAGGTCAAGGTCATGGTGACCTCCGTTACATTTTCCTTGATCATGCTCTACAGGTCACGATTTTTATTCAACTTTCAACAAACTTGCTGAGAAGGTTTCCTCTAACACGATCATATTTGATTGTGTGATCAGTAGGTAACAGGTCAAGTTCACAGTGATCTCCGATAGCGTTTCCGTGATAACGCTCTACATGTCACAGTTTTCGTTCAACTATCACAAAGCTTGTTGAGAAGGTTTCCTGTAACATGTAAATGATCCCTGTCAATCTTTTTGGTATTTGGTCAAAGTTCAAGGTCACGGTGACCCGAAATTTGAAAATATTTTCAACATTAAGGCTTGAGATCTACATTACCCACTGTCTTCAAACGTCAGTATTGGTCTTACTGAGTAGACGATCCATGCGGTTGTTATGGTCAGCAGGTAAAGCTAACTCTGTTAAACAATGGTAATCATTTCAGACGTTGACTGCATTCTTTTCTAGATTTCTTATCAGACAACGCATAAAGTCTACCGTGCCAAGGCAAAACCCTATTTTTCCGAGACAAACCAATATTTTGCCTATCTGAATTTGCCATTGGCAATAGTTTTCACATTTTTGCAAATACATTCAAAGCATTGTTTCTTTTGACTAAATAATGAAATATTTGTTTGCTATGGCAATATTGCCACTACAAAATGTATCTGTGGCAAAACTGACATGGTATAACTTCACAATTGCCTTTGGAAATCATTTAAGGTTGAATTACGACTTTCCGCTTTGTAGCCTTTATTTTCAAACCGCAAAACGCACGTATACTAAAATGTAAAGTTTCATTCTGATGTAAATGGTAATTTTGCCGGCATCGATAGTGTTTCTTCGGGCATTAAAGATCCCGTACTTGTATCCAATCAAGTTTATTCCAGTTTCATAGTATTCGTTATATATACATTTTATATATATAAACATTTTAATGTTTTCATGAAAACTATGCACTTTTTACTTGTTTAGATAATACGAATCATTTATTTAAAATGCGTAAGTGTATATAAATAATTTATAGGTGATTTTAAATAAATTTTGAAATGATATTCGCTGAATTCGCAGACATATGATACCTTTTGATACAGACGCTAGAACTCAACATTATTTATAAGCAGACATTTCGGAAGTAATTTGCTTTATCATTTTTGTCTTTGAAATGAGAATATTATTTCCTTATTTTTACTTATCGAGTAGTTGATATTGATATGTGAAACAGTCATTTTAGAAAACTTGATGCTTAGACCTGAAATATTCCCATTTATATGTTTGCCATTGTAAAACATTTCAGTTGTGTGCACTGATGGGTGTGATTACACACTATGTTTACCCAAAAGTTTCAAATGTCAGGTTACAGTTAAATTAGGTCCTTAAAGAATCACGTGTCCTTTGCTAGACAAAGCAATGAAACAGTTGATATGTGTTATAGTTCCAGTTTAACCTTGCATATACAATGTAGTAAGTGTTTGAATCAAAACTTTCATTTGGAAGCAGTATATTTCAAATAAGGCAAGGAGCTTTTGAAGATGTAATTGAATTAGAATAACCCTTTGGTATAACTTTCTTGTTTACTAGTACAGGTCGTTATAGATAGTTACATGTTATAACAAGGGTGTCAGATTAAGTTTTTTTTTTATAAATACCCCGTATCTATCAAACAGTACACAGAAAAAAATGAAAATAAAATTACAACAACAATTGTTTTTCTTACATGATATTTTAACATATTATATTCAATTGGAACATGTATATGCACAAATGTACCTACCTTTTAAAGATTGGAGATATTAGTCATTACCAGGTGAAATATAGATTAGGAAATGAATAACACTCTTATCAATAATATCCATATAACGTCAAGACATCATGACATCACTGCAACATTGTGTATGACGTAACAAATTGGCGTACAAATGTTTGCATGATGTTAACATACATGTACCAGTGAAGAATTTAGATATTGTTATACAACACAGATTATTATAATGTTTCATAGTTGCATGTCAAAATAGATAACAAAATAGTGCAGCATCTAGAGATGCAAAGTCACTACGGAAAACTGCCTATTATGCAAAATGCAAATTAAAAACACCAACAGCTGTACTACTTTGATAAAAAGGACGTATCAAATTGAAACAGATAAGCAGAGTACTATACTTAACATAAAAAGGGACATCATTTACCAAATGAAGTCATGTGAATCATACATCTTCCAACATTTCTGACACATAACTCATTGGAGTAGATATAGCTTAAATATGTGCTTGGAGCGAAGAAAAACCCGCTCATAAACATTTAACGACTGTTTCCTACAATCCAGTTTTATTCATTTTGATGTTTATAACATGCACCGAATATTCCCCAGTGATTAGCTGCCATAATTGTTTTATAAAAATATTAAACGTAACAAGGAAAAGGCATAAATATCATTAAGCTTACAATGAAGTTTTGGCGGTTCTTTTCTGCCTATGTATCTGTTTGGTACACCTGTTTTGGAAACATGGCTATATATAGCAATAGTTTTAAACCAAGTACATGTATCACGATTATTGGAAACATTTTTTACAGAGGGCTTTTGTAGAAATTATATAACTGAGTTCGTTAGAAATGAAGACGATAATCACTGCAGAGCAACTAATCTATCATCAGTATCAAATTCATTTTAAGACATAAACCAATGAACTGTGCCAGCGTGACACAATTCCTTTATTCATGAACATATCAAATGGAAAAGAAATGCATTAATACACAGGTAAGTAATTTCTAAGCCATGCTAAAAATAATGTTAGGCTGCTCATTATACATGTACACTATTGATTGGCATATAATTATCGTAGATCTTAACAAAATGATTTGTTCTGTTTCATGTCGTGAATGTGCTTATACAGACATTTGCAAAATTAAACAGACTACATTTCCCCAAGTTGAAAATTTATTATTACCAATTCAAACTAATATTTTTCAATAAACGTTCTTCCCTTTTCCTAAATTCGAGGTCTCCATTTCTTCATTTTGAAGTGTATCTTTCCCTGAAAACAATATGAGCGGGAAAGTTACAATGCTTCACGCGGAGGCAAACATTGCAAATAATTCTACGTTGACTCACCAAGTTAACAAACGTGTGTGATTTTTTATGTTAATTCACTATTAGTTGATATATATTTTATATAAATATAGTTTTTTAATATTTCTGTTCATTTACAGTGTAATTTTACTTTTATCTATGTATTTCTATCAACTTTATTAACAATTTTCGAAATTTAAGCATATAGATCTAAACTTTTTAATGTGTTTGCGAAAAAGTTGCAGCAAAAATCAATCGGTACGTCGGAATTGTTTTGTATTTTACCATCACATGCGTCGGACATTTGTATGATATTCATTTGACTTCCCTTAAAGTATTAGTAACAGACTTGTAACTAGTAGTAACTAGTAGCAGATTTGCTTCAGTTGAAACCAATAATTTAACATACTACATTATTTACATGTATCTGTTTTGTCTACACACCTTCTGAACTGCATTCATTTTAAATTTCCATTCAATCAATGTACTTCAAAGTGACCCTTGAAGTGGGTGACTAATATCATCATAGATGTACATGTATAAACATATTAAACGTATACATATATACTTTTAATGGGCAGTATAGCGACCAATAGAACAAGCTTTAAAACATTGTTCTAAAGGCCGTTTTCTTGTTGGTATTGATTCGCAAGTAAGACACATAGCAGTATCTCACTGTAAATTCTTTTTTTACAAGGTTGACAGAAACTGTGTTGTAAAATAACAGATATCATATGTTCACATGACTTTAATCTTTATCTTTAAGCATTGTTACATACAATAACCCGTTCTTTGGTCGCATTTTGGCAACATCAAATACAATTATTCTGTACTTACAGACTAGAAAGAAGCTGTTTATACGAATTTTTCTCGCATTGTCGGTTGCATACTCAAATTATAAAATATAGTTCAATGATATATATTATGAATACTTTAAAACATGTAACATTGAATCACGATTGTAATCAAATATATTTTGCCGATATAATAACACTCTTTTATTTCCACGCTTAATCATGCCTGTCATCTTTCGAAAAGTTTCTGCGACATTCCTAGTACACTATACTAAGTGGTATTTTAACGCATTGAATAAACAAGATAAGCTCCGATTTCAAATCAACAAATCTACAGGGTATCACTTGAACATGTAAAAGAGGAAACAAATTGTACGTAAGTGATATGATTAAGAGGTAAATTAATGACATCTATTCGTACTTTGTGTCAATCAAAAACACCTGCCATCTGTGAAAAACACAATTTCGTATACACATTTAACAACTAAAATATTGCACCTGTAATACTGAAATCTACTATGTTAATTATCCCATCACTCTACATCAAATAAATGCAAAACAATATTTCCCCGACCCTTGCTACGTCTACGAGGAGGAAAATAAACGGGGTTACCCCAAACTAAAAAGAAACATAACGACATGCGTGTATCAAACCTTCAATTCTCATAAAAAAAATCAAACTCAGCCATTATCAAAGATAAAAGAACATTCTGATATATCATTATCTGGCAGAATTATATTGATTATACATGGCCTTCTAAGAGGTACTTTGTTGTCCCGATCAGAGGCAAAGCGAGGGATAGGAGCTTTCCCTGCGGTCGGAACAACCCAGTCCTCCGTAGCAGGCCGTGGAAGAGTATTTTTCTTGCACACCAATTTTAACTTTAATGTTATTTTTACGAGAAAACCTCTTATTAAATTTAATCGGTACATGAATATTCATCTTTAAATCTAAAACAATGTTGACACAAGCCTTTCTTTCGTATTCAAGTCGTTTCGTCATGAGAAAAAGTAGTCGGAATATCATTGAAAAAAGTACTGCGCTAAATTTCTATCATGTACTTTTCGATTCAAAAAGCAAAACGAATGTTGCTTTTTTTTATATGATGGTTATTTCTGTCGGTAAGACATCCTTCTTGGTAAATGAGAGCTACTTGTAATTGTGGTCCTGGAACTTGAAGCCGACCCTGTGATGTCCTTACTAAATGTCTTCACGACTTTAACTTGTCAGTCTCTATCAAATACACTTTTCATATATATACATTATCTAATGGAAATTAGGTACATTTTGGATAACTGGTACTAATCTGGTTCAATAAGCCTATTTATATTATCTCCCTTAACGGGTATTTATTTTACGCTTTTTTTCAGCAAGAACTTCTTATATATTGTATATCTGTAGCGCGTCCGTCGTGATATCCGTATATCAAAACTTCAAACATAAGAATGAAAAGCTATAACATTGATTTGTAAGGACACCACAGTGATACTTCTGAAACATCGTTTATTCGTTGAAATACAACGACTTCTTTTAATAACCAATGTCAAGCACAGGTGAGTGTAGCGTACCAGGGACCCAAAGAGTGAATGTTAGATAAAAACAGCCTAATGACTATATATTTGTTTATCAATAAGAAGGTAAACAACACAGTTCGCACATAGACCCAGTTTCAGCTTCAATTACTTCATACAGAATAGTGCATATTTATCAAAACCTATTGCATATATAGCCTACGTAATTTTATTTTCCGTAAACGTTTACTTCAAGGTCGAAATGCAAACCGTTTTGTAACAGCGACTGATAGTTTCCGAAATGTTTGTCATTTTTGCCAACTCGAATAAATCTCACACATTTCGGGTACGTCTATTTTCCAACCGTCACTGTGGACATACACAAGAACGGCACAACACTGCTACTTGAGCTCAGTATTCCATAGAGATGTATAAGTGATGTGTAACCTAGACTTGGTAAGACCTGGCCGATCGATGCGGTATGGAAACTAGTTCTTCTCATTATCAGTATGGCTGCATGTATATGTTTACAAAATATATCAACGAAATAAAATGAATACTGTATTAACGGATCGTAATAAAACTGGAAAGCTTTTGGAAATATTTATCAAATCAATTTCTACGAGGGTCGGTTGTGTAATATTTGGATGACACAAGGCGAGATTGTTTAAAAGCTTGTTAAAAAGGGAAGAAGTCAGTGTTAGAAATGTGTGAGATTTATTCGGGTTGACGAAAAATGTAAAACAGATCGGAAATTATCAGTCGCTATTTCAAAACGGTTTGCTTTTGGGCCTTGAAGTAAACTTTTACGGAAACGACAAACACTTATGCTATATATGCAATAGGTTTTAATAAATATGCATTATTCTAGATGAAGTAATTAAGGCTGAAAGTGGGTCGATGTGTAAACGGTGTTGTTTACCTTCTTATTGATATATAGTAACTAGGCTATTTTGAACTAAAAATCACTGTATGGGTCCCTGGTACGCTACACTCACCTGTAATGTCAAGTGTGATTTTAACAGAAAAAAAAAAACAAGTTTCTATAAACAAACATGTATGTCTAGACAAATGACTCAAACTGACATGCATCTGTACACTTATATATAACTAGTGGTAGTTGAAAAATTTGGGTGGTTAAACATACGAATCGAACACGGTGTTTTATAATCATTTCTACCTTCACGATATTTAACGACAATCATATACAACTGTTTTATTCAGGTTTTATAATTTGTGCACTGGACCGCTTAAAAATGAAAATTTTATATGAGGGTATGGGTTTGCGAATTGTGTTGTCTAGTACGCTGTAATTTAGGTCGGAGGTAAATTCAGTCTTATCCTGACATAATAAGGCATAATTAATATTTGTCCACATGATATATCTCGTATGGTTTGGATGTTGTTTCGAACAAATGCTTGTTACCTTTACAAATGATTATGAAGGTGTCTGTAATAAAATGGTTATTAATTCTGTATAGAAAATATGCACTTATATGTGTAAATAAAGTCGCGCATTATAACTACAACATAATTCATTTTTATGCACAGCTAAATACTTCATAACATATTTGTCTACTAACTGATTCATATATCTAAAACTCCATAATTATACACTCTTTAATGATTAATAGAACATGTTTACTGATCTCTTTCATAAATACTAAATACGCTACTAGATATGTTATTGTAAGAAATATACACACTATAATTTCTTTTCCAAAGGTAAATGGACATTGTTTCCTCTGTCTGTAGTATTAAGTTTATCAGATATGTTAATTATGCTACCAAATACATGATAAGGGTAACAAATCGAATTATATATGCATGTATGTATATTAGAGCTTTATCGTTGGTACCGGTTTCCCATATGACCAACGCCCTCATAAGAGGTTAGTTATTTTAGGTTTCGGAGAATAGCGCAAGATACAGAAAGCGTCCAAATTCCAGAGGCATCCCTAGTTTTTATACATGCCAGGTGTATAGCACCGATACATTGAACTTCGGCTTTTAAGTTCTCATCCGAAAGACTGTTAGTAATTTTAGTTAGTGAGCCCTGGGAATCGAACCCGCAACCCCGGAATAACAAGTCTCGTGCTCTACCGATTGAATTATGAACTTTGCCATGACAGTATGTAACAAATATTGATACATGTACTTATAATGGGCCGGCGTCGACCCGGTGATCCATAGAATCTGTTTTTAGATAGTCGCGTTCATTTATTTTCGTTCTTTTTACTTTATGGAAACATAAATGTCGTTGATTATTAAAGTTAAGCAAAGTGTATTCGGCTGAAAACAACTATTTATATTAAAACATCTATTCTTATAAGATTCTATAAAATTATCCCATTAGATCTACGTGTCAGAAATAAACATGTATTCTAAGCAGACTCTATGTATTCCCATTCCTTCATAGAGTTCATTAGATAATAAACCTATTTATAAACACCTACGCTCGGATGCAGGCGACAAATACATAAATTATTACTCTTTTTGGATCATAGTTCTGCTAGTCACCTCTATAACAAAGTGTAATTACCCAAATTACGACGTCAGAACAATCCGTTTCAAACTCTAGGTATAAATGGGCTAATACAAATAATATGTCTTTACAACTTTCAATGGCTGCCCTAAACACTTTTCCTATAAATTGCACTTTCAAACACATTATCTAAATGTACATGGAAAATTGAAACATTTTGGCTAACTTAAACAAATCTGCATATATATCTTTCCTTTTACAAATAGTCATTTTACACTAATGTAATCGTCATATAAACATAACTGCTATAACTAGAATTCGCTATTTTGGAGCTTGAAATGACCATAACATTATTGAATTTGGGGGATCGATATAAAACCATAAACCGTGACAATGTTGATATAATCCATACAGTGATCTTTAAAATGTAAGTTTTAACGGTGCGACATGCAGAAATTATTACTGGCCTAGTGGTATAAGGGGTGAATTCAAGATCGTTGAGGATGGAGATCGAATCTCTGGCGATATTTTTTTGTTGTATTTTGTGAAAAAATATCAATTATATCTTGCACAATTTTCATGTGATTTTATTTATTTATGACGCCTTTACACATTTGTCTTCAGCCATGAACATATGCAACGCGCATATATAACATTATGGCAGAACAGCTTACTTAGTGCGTTGATCATAAAATTACAAATATAGAATTTTCCGATACATATAACAATTACATTAACATGCGAAATTTCAACATGAAAAAATGCATCTCAAAATGACATAAAGCGTTAAAACGCTTTTTGAAAGTAATGCAATTTCAAAGTATTATTGGTAGAAATAATTCTTTTATAAATTTTCTTTTATTTTTTTTTAATTTTAGGCTTCAACGTACTGTTTGAAATCTGTACATCTTGTGGAAGAAAGTTATTTTTCTAAATTTTCACCTTGTCTTCTTGGATTTATCGTCTTTGCATTTAACAAAATACTGACTTTTGCCATTACAATGCAGGTGAAGAACCGACACAACAAAACAGATTATCATGTAATGAATGTGCATATTATGGTTTAACGCTTGACAAAACCTGTAAATAAGGCAGTGTTTTCGTTTTTGTTCTTGCATATATGTGAATAAAATAAACCTTACAGGTAGAAACGACCGATCGATATTGTTCGCTATTTTCGTATAAGCAATGACATCATATTACTTGAACCGTTTAAGTGCCGATTTTTTATAAAGAAAGTGTTTGCAAATAAATGTTTTAGTTTTGTTTTAAGATTGCTTCGATATGGAAGTGCCTGGTAGGAAGATAGTAGACCATTTTTCGTTGCCGTCATCAGGAGATGAAATGGATATAGTGAAATGTGGTAAACATCAGGGAGAAACAGTAAGGTTTCATTGTCGCAAACATGAAGTTGTTGGTTGTGGTGATTGTATGATACCTGATCATAATGCCTGTGCTCCTGAATCCATAAAGAACCAATCAAAGAATTTTCATCAAAGCGAAGACTTCAAGACTTTCCTCAGTAAAGTTGATGAACTAACAGCCGAAAACAAGTATACGGTCCGGGAAAACAAACGGATTAATAAAACTACGATGGACAAGGTCCTCGGAGATATTAGAAAATTTAGAATAGAGGTCAATAATTATTTAGATAAAATGGAAACAATTACTATATCTGAGGCAAAACAATTTTTTTCAGACAATGACGAAGTATTAACCAAACTAGAGCAAGACTGCAAAGGTATTTCATCTAAAATCGATGAAATGAAACAGATGTTGAACACAGAAACCTATATGGACAGCGTGTTGTTCATCAACACGATCGAATGTAAAACGAGGCTTTCTGAAATGGAGCAAATAGTTACACAGGTAAAATCGAAAATACGAAACACATTGAATTTGTATGTGACGAACAACTGCAAAGTCTTGTCACTTCTGCAAGAAAGCTCGGAAGCTTGACCATGTCAAGTATATTTCCAAGCAGTAAATCTTTGCAAATGACCCAGACAAAAATCGACAAAACCGTGAAGTCTGAAAGTAGAAACGCCGGCGAGACCAAATCAATAGTACAGTAGTCGGAACGTAACAGTTGTCAAAATTTGCGTATATCGTGCGTATAACGTGCGTGCAACGTGCGTATAACGTGCGTGCACTCATCGTGTATTTTGTCAATCGTATACCGTGTATCATATCGTATCATTCATCGTGCAACGTGCACCATATACTATACACGATACACGATATACGATTCGCGATGCACGATAATCCATACGGTATACGTACGATTCGATGGTGTATTTCGTAGTTAATCGTTTTACTTAGCGTGCACATCTCCCCCAAAAAAGTGCTGATTTCAGTTTATATTATTTGGTGTAGTTGCGAGCGAGAAAGACTTCCGGGACAGGTCGAAGACATTTTCACTCATATCCGAAATTTAGGTCTATTTTTGCAACGGAAAGGACATCTTTTTATCTAAACTGCTGTTGTCAATGCATTCCTTAAAGTGCAGCAGACAAGGTACGCCTGTATCGAAGCAACATATCGTGGGTATGATGTTAACAAGTGTTTTATTGGCTATATGCAAATAATACGCCGAATCAACTACACTTTTACGAAAATATTTAAAGTCCGAAGCAATCCAAAACGTCCCCAAAACAAAACGTCCCCAGACCAAAACGTCCCCCCATATGACCAAAATGTCCCCTATACTGCCTGATTGGAATAATATATCCGTTAGCTGACATAAAGAGAAAGGTAATTAGGTATTGTCTTTGACTGAATAATTAGTTTGAGTCTCATCAAATGCCTCATTGTCATTCAAAACAGGGTCTGAATATTGTCCAAAATTAATTAAGGCCTCCAGCTGGCCCTTTGTGCGTTGTCCTCTACTCCTGCCTACCTGTTTGAACTTGAGGCTGGGGTTCGCCCCTTAGACTGGGGCGCCAGGAATAGATTCTCAAATATTGAGCGAAAGTCAAGGTTTTGGTCAGTGAGATCATAAAGCACGGCTATTTTGTAAGATCCTCCTACAAGTGCCCGATGAAAACAAAATGATCAAATCTGACATACCGCATCTCGCAAAGTTAGAAACTCAAATGATAGATCAGATATTTTTATTCTGGACATCTACATATATACACAGATGGGTCTAAAAATCCAGGCTCTGGTATATTAGCTTCAGCTGTTGTAATCCATCTAAACATGTATGTTGCCATCATAGGAAGATTGACAAATTATTGTTCCATTTATCAGGAATACTCTATAACCTGTTCCTGCATTTATACCAGAAATGATAACAATAGACACTGCATTGAGCTGTCTTTTACATCATCAACCTAAAAAACTTGCTATATTGTATATATTTTCAGATTCACTATCATCTCTGTTCTCAATGAAAAAAAAAAACAGTCATTCTAGACCAGAGTTATTGAATACATTATTATTATTCATAAATTTTATCAATGCCTAAAAACAGGCTTACCAGTTACCATGTTATAGTGCCCAGCTCATGTAGGTTTATGATAATATCTGGTAATGAGAGCAGATGATGCAGACAAAAGGGGCCTGGTTTAGGGGCCATGATCCAGGACATACCATACTCACCCACAGAAATATATGCCGGGATTCGAACCACTATCCTGGATGGATGGTGTAGAGAATTGAAACTTAAAACAAACACATTTTGCCGCAAAACAGTGCGACCTGGCCGTCCTATGGGATACTTGACAAATTACAAAATGGACAAATCAATCACACGTCTTAGGCTGGGCGCAAACTTACTACCAACCAGCTCGGGTTGGTACATACTTTGGGTTGACCAGGTTTGCATCTAGTGCATTGTAAAATGTAACACCCCTCACTGGCTATTTGACTGCATAGCTTTCACCACACAGAGACTAAAATTCAAGCCAGAAATGGATAAGCTTGGACTTGCATGGTTTCACTATTAATAATTATTCTCAGTCTAAGAAAAGCCCTAAGTTAATGTGTATAAAGGTTGTTGGAGAATAACATAGTAGACTGTCAAATGACTGATAAAATTAGTTATCTAATTTACTCCAGTTGCTATCAGACCCCATCCTGTAGGTCACTAGTCAAAATCCTAAACAATTTTTGTATAAATGCAATTTTTTATATTCAGTAAGTACTTAGTATTTTAATTGTAGTAGTAAACATGCTGTTTCACTGGTTAGTGGGTGTTGATTTAAATTGGCAACCCAAAACATAAAAATTCAATCTTGTTATTATTTAGCAAATCATAGTCTGCACATAACAGAAATTAGCAGGGAGTGACGGGTGACATGTTGGTAGGGGTTGCCCAACCACTGTACCTGTTACATGCCTGTTTCAGTTATAAAATACTGTAACTGTAATTTATATCTTATATATAATTTAATACTGTATGGTAGTTTGCACTGTCTGTATGGCACCATATAATATTATAATTAAACAAAATTTCACTGGCTATTATCTGTAATATGTTGGGGACGGAGGGGGTAGGGGGGGCGGGTTCAGGATAAATGTAAGCCGGTTTCTACTTACAAACCTACTTGTACTACCTCCAATTGAATGAAACATCAACCCTTTTATCATGATCAGTAAGTAGATCCTTGCAGGTTTGGACTGGCCACTGGCCATACAGATGCTACATCTGATCACCTGCATCTTTCTTACCAGTTTAACTATAACAGACTCTTACTCTCTTACTTCAGAAGGAGGCACATAGAAAAAATTGATTTTAATCAAGTTGTATACCTTGAAATAGGTTTTATTAGATTTGTAATATATATCAGTCTTGTGAGAACCCTCACACTTGATTAATAATTGTATTTTAGTATTACAAGTAGTTCTTTTACTGAAGATCCTAATTAAATTAAGTAGTAAGTTCTGCAAAGAGCTCATTATTTAAGTATACAATAGTATAATATCACTAAAAGAGTACCATAATCATGTTGTATAAAATGAATAAAACATTTTAAAAAATAAGATTTCTTTTAAGGCTAAGATGGCAAAATTGTGCTTGTGTGGACTTCCCATAAAGCCAGTGATACCGGCTAACACCTATTTTTTGTAGTTTTATTTTTGAACACCTCTATATTAATTGTGTGTAGTTTGTAATCTTAATAGCTTAATAAAGAAAATAATATGAAAATCACATCTATTACTAAGTCACAATTTACTCTGGTCTCAGTAGACCGGTTGTATAGTTATGTAGTCATATAGTACTTCTGACACTGATCTCCTCTGGTTAGTTTCATAAATTGAAACCATTTTAGAAATCTTTCAAAGGGCCTTTTTTCCTGTAAGTGTGGCAGAGGTGGTGCTTGAACTCTGTCCGGTTTATTAAATTTGTTCCTCATCTCTGATAGTTTCCTTAAAATGCCTAGCTTACATCAATTTGAACAAATATAGATCTTTTAAGTTCTTTCTACATATCTAAATTCCAAAATAACTAAAACAAAACATGAGTACCATCATTGCTGAGCTCTATTCTGCAGTCTCATAGTTATTGAGGTTTTTGAAACATGTGAGGTTACACCCCCTTTATAAATATAGAGTGTTGCTTAGCTCTTTCATATTGTTGTCAGTCTTCCATCAAATTATTTGCTAATGCTACATGTGTATTCCAAGAACAATTTTTCCAAATGATCTACTACATGTATAGTATAAAAGTAAAAGGTAAAGTGCTTTTTTATTATAGTGTCACCCCTATTTAAAGGGCCAGCCATTTCTGACTTATGAGAGACTTTTTGAGCACATGTACCTCCCGAATCCTACCATTTAATGCCAGGCACCAGGCAGGTAGGCAAACGGTAACCATTATTTTACTAGCTGGCGGCTCACCAACCAGCTATATCAGAACGGACCCCTGGTGGGCTTCGAACCTTCGACCTCCCACTCCAAAGGCGGATGCCTAAACCACTAGACCAAGGGAGACGGTATATGTACATGTGTTACCACCTCATAATATCATCAGACTTATGTACATAGGATATGCAAACAAAATCTAAATGCTATTATCTCATAGCCTTTATACTGATGAAACTACTTATGTAAAAATGCCATCAGATAAATTAGATATTGGAATGTACATCATTTTTCTGCCCAGTAATTAACCATCCATTGATGTTCATTGTATCTTCTTCATCATCAGTATATCAAATAAACATATAATTCCATATAAGATTATATGTTTCATGTACATACATGTATATGTTAACACCATATATGGCATTTTGAGACTGTATAATCTAGGCTGTGAGATGTGTCTTCTCCAGGGTTCTAATTGAATCTGCTATCCACCACTGGATGCAGAGTTGTGTCATGCAATTGGACCATTCCATTATTCTACAGAGGGTCCAAAATAATTTTGCAAATGATTTTTAATCTGTTTTTTGGTTCATTTCCTAGAAAGTTTTATAAATTTTATCCCAAAATGGGTGAGAAAATTTATAATACATAACAGTCTGTTTAATTTTACTTTAAATTTATTACTACCCCAATAAAGTATTACTCAAACCACCTCAACAGGGGTTCTGAATCTAAAAGAATGGTAGCAGTGACATAAAGTATATGAAACTGCGTGCCAAGAATTAAACTACATTGAAATAAAGATTAACTTTAATAACCCTCTTCACTCTAGAAAATATCACTGTTTCCTAGAGGTTCATTTTTTCTATGTGTTTTTATATACCCCACCTATAGAATAGGCCCACTAAAACACAATATAAAGTAACATGATATAAAACTTTACATAGAATTAATCACCATAGTCCACAGTACATAAATACTGCATTGCGCTTTAATTATCTTCTCTCCTCTAAGAATAATCTTAGATTTCTAGAGGGACATTTTTCACTTTCGGGCTACCGGAAAAAACCTAAATATTGTTCAAAACTTTTTTCTATTAAAACATTGGTCAAAATTAGGGCTGTATAATCATCACAACTATAAATACTACAAAATAACATTAAAAACCCCGTTCCAAATGCTTGATTTATTCGAAAACGCCATTTCAAGCTTTCAGTTTCTTCAATGTCAATTTACCCCACCCACTTGACACCCATCAACATATCAATTCAAGGTTCCAGTATAAAATTATTATACTTGAACACGGTCCTAAAAAGTGTCTTTAATGTAGAATTTATTTAACGAAAAGTGTAGATGGCAATTAACATTAATTACGCCCGTTTTCTCGCACATCGGGATCAATTTCCTGCCAAAGTCACTCCGACAGGTGTTCAAATTTGACACATACTGTGATATGAAAACTGTGGATCTTTGACACTTATCGATGTCATTTTTTATTGTTAAGGTATGAAACTTCTAATTGATCTTATTCTTTCGGTCTGATTAAAAGGTCTAAGTCTAGATAAAATGTGAAATCTCAAAGTGATCGTATAACGTGTATAATCCGTTTATCTGTAGCGTGTAGCGTGCGCTTCGTACATCGTGTATATCGTGTATCGTTCTGAATCGCTCATCGTGTATTTACCGAACGTGCAACATGCGTCTAACGTGCGTGTATCGTGCGTACATCGTGCGTGTATCGTGCACTCCGTGTGACTGAAATGAATCAGTTTAATATAATACAAGTTAATTATTTCCTGTCTGTGTTGTGTCGAATAAAAGATCAGTTTATCAGAACCATTTTATCAGTTTGTAGCACTTCTACTTGTAGTTTCATATATCTTATATGTGAAATCATAAATAAAAACAAAGGCCAGAGCAACTAAGCATACCTTTTGCATTTTGTTTTAGTTTCTCGATTCATCTTTTTATTGCCCTGAGTGAGTATGCGACCGTTCTCTAATGTAAGATTTCAAAAAAGCGAATTTTCTCCGATTGTTATGGATTTTTTGCAAAATATTTTACGAATCGTTTTGTAGTCGTTTTAATGTTTTTATTTTCATTTCGTTTCCTAGCAACGCGACGTCGTATGTTAACGGTGTAAAATTGACGTTTTACATGCATAATTGGTTCAAATATGCCACTATTGAAATTTCAAAAACACCATATACTAGCACTTTTTCTGCAGAATACACACATTTAAAATTTTGAATGTTTTTGCTGCGTCATTTTTGTCCAAGGCACTTTTAGCGTTGTAGTACCGAAATCCACCCATTCTTTTATTCCCGACTAACTTTAAGATTATGAATTATGGAGTCCAAACCCAATTAACTGGCGTCATAATATCTAGAGCTGCATCTAGGGCCAAACATTGTCATTCAAAATGTTGTAAAATTTCTAGTTTTTTTACTTAACAGCCTTATGATATACAAGATATAAATTTTAATATTTGTAAAACCTCGTAAATTGTTGAAGAGCTTTTGAAAGTGTTTCTTACGTTTTAGAAGTCTCTCCCAAAAACTATATGCATGTACAAGTTATGTATATTATAATTACCCGGTAAGTAATCACTTGTTTTAACAAATATTATGTCAGAAATATTTCGAATTTCTGTCTTTTATCAGCATCTTACACACATGGGGAAACGCTGAAGACTACGATCTGCATTAAATTTACTGCCATCTTTACTAAATTGTCCTCATTTTATAATAAATTCAATAAAGTTGTATATATATATACATGTATATCCCCGTCCCACATGTTAAAGTGTTCAATTATTTATTTTGGCGTTAGATTTGACCTGACTGATTTAGGTTGTTTATTTGGGGAGGTGTGCTTCACTATTCTTCACTATTCTTAAAACATATTATATAATATATTACACTAGGTGAACATGTAAAATTGATCTTTATTTAAAAAAGGAGTCCAGCCTAACCTGCTTTTCGTAAGCTGCACGCTGATTGGTTGCTGCTAATTTGTCTCCTTTGTCGTGATTGGTTCTTTTTTTGTCTTATGTAAAAAGTAGGTCAATCCGACTCTGGTGCATAAAAGCAGGTTCGCTGGTGAATTGTTCCATTCTTTATTTCATTGAGCAAAACAAAAAAAATTAAAATTATTCACCATAAAAAGTAGAAGGATAGAGAAATTTATGTCAAGGGTAGAGGTCCTGATGGATGAGTTAGAAGACCTTGGTTGACCGACAGCAGGTGATATACGACCAACAGCAGGCAGAACATAAAATGTATTAATAATGGCTAGAAACACAAAAAGAACCCATCTAGGTAGCAATTTGCAAAAATCCGTTGAAAATCTTGGTAGATTTAGTTTATATAACGGTGGATAACGGCGCCGCTACGCTATGTGTTTACATTGGGATTTTCAAAAGCGTTTGATTTCAAATATACAGATACACTTTACAGGAATTTATACTGTAATCTTTTTATTTGACTATTCGTTTAAAAATATGTTATTTTCAGAGAGTTTGGAGAACATTATTTTTTCATCAAATTTGAGAGCGAGCAGCTTTAAACCAAGCTCATCGAAATTTTTCAACATACTTTCTCAAAATTACTATGTAAATTTTACTTGTGTTGTTTATTCTATCATTTACTTTTATATTTTATGTTTTAATATATCATTTAGGAGAAATATAATTTTTTCACAACAAACTGTGATCGATCAGCTTTAAAACATGAATGCATTTCAAATAACGTTCTTTGAGTATGAACATATACATGTATGTAAAACGAGGCACCTGATAACCTTGCTAGCAAACTGAAGTTCTGAATGTAAAATGATGTAACGTAGTAAACTAAAAAT
>JAFMSR010002400.1:0-24961 GCA_022818135.1 Saxidomus purpurata
AATTCGTTGTACTGTCACATATAAAGCATTGAACATGGTCAAATATGGATGTATTTTGTTGGTCTGAGAGGGTTGAATTACCAAAAAGAAGTAGATGTAGACTAAGTTCGAAGTCCTGTGGATTTTATCAAGTTTCTCAGAATCAGCTTTGGTGATATTACTCCACCGAAAATCAGCATAATCCAGACCCGGCTGTATGAAGGCTATATAGATAACTTCCAATTACTTCCAATAGTCTTTCTTCTATACAAGCGTTTAGCTTAATTACTCAATCCTGAATATTGTTATTAGATATTGTATTTGTAAATGCGCTTACATATGAATAAATAGTGTTTCAACTAAACATTCAAGGTCTCCAAGACAAACTAAGCAAAGCAATTTAACTTTTCTTTTCTAATGACAGACAATTGCTATTCTGTTTAACAGCTTCTACCAAAGCTTATGTATCGATATTTTATTGATGAGATGAGCTACAGTATTACTATGTTTGTTATTATGTAGGTATTCTGATATTCAAAAAAAAAATACTTAAATAAAAACTTGTCTCATGGTATTTGTATAAATATCGAATAATTTTCCATGCATGATTTTTTTGCAGAATTGTGTTATGTAAAGGTAAACAACTTATATCCTGAGCAGACATCATGTATTTGTCGTCTTGTACGAAATGTAGCTGTGTAATAAGGTTAATATTAAACAGAGTTAATGCACAAACGGATTAAAATGAAATAATTACCGGACGGCACACTTGTTTTAATCATTAGTGGTAGACGTAGGCACCGGATGCCCTTCTTGCCTTTATGTAGACTACTTGGCTACAACTGTTATCATTATTTTAGGTTAACGCGCGAGTGGGTCTTAACTGAAAATAAACCTTCTGCGGTAATCATCTTCTGTTTAAATATTATTCGATTAATCATGTCAATGACCAAACTGAATTCAACTTGATATTCGTATTTATTTATTGTTTCTGTTTTGTGTTTTGAAGTTTTATTCTGAGATAAGTAATGCCGGTAACTGCATATTATATACTGTGATTGAAACGCTAAGAAATGATAGCATTGAAGATATTATGTATTGTTAACTGGGCCTCAAAAGTGAATGCGATTTTGTCGATGTATAGATATAGCATATGTCAGCAAATATCAGGGAAATAGACTGAATATCAAAGTGATGTATCACCAGTGGGAAGTCTTTCTGATTGTAGCATAAATTGTTTTGACAACTGTCTTTGAAAATATTTATTTGAGGAATGCAGGACTCCATGTGAAAACTCATGATTAAAGCTTCAGGTTTGCAGTTTGTACGAGGGATGTTCGAAATATATTGTGTATAATACTGTGATGCAATATCCATGAGGAATATAACATCGATATTCGTACATAAGCGTACTTTTATCAAATAGTTACACAATGGTATAAACATTTATCGGCTGAACATCCGAGTTTTTGTCATTTTAATATAGACAGTCGTTGACAATTGTTATAATTGGTTGGAAGACAAACTCCAAAATTATGTAGAGCCTATGGCTTACATAAATTGGTTTTTCTCTGAAAAATATTTTTGCCTAAATAACTCGAGTATATGGGTCAGCCAAGGTGTCTTTTGAGACAGTTTGAAAAATCGTGTCAAAAAAGTGCGAGTCTTCAAAATGATGCTACATACACAGAGCGTAATATTGCACGCATTGTTTGTGTTCATTATAAAGAAAATCTTGGAAGTTAGGCAGATTTGTGCAAGTGGGTGCCTCATCTATTGAATGACGACCAAAATAGGGTGCGCGTTGAAACCA
This sequence comes from Saxidomus purpurata, assembly GCA_022818135.1. Taxonomy (NCBI): domain Eukaryota; kingdom Metazoa; phylum Mollusca; class Bivalvia; order Venerida; family Veneridae; genus Saxidomus; species Saxidomus purpurata. The sequence continues at coordinate 1,793 of JAFMSR010002400.1, forward strand.
CAAACATATGCTGACGACTTTTCAAATGTATGACGAAAAGCAATTTACTAATGTTGTCACTGGGGATAAAACTGGGTAACGGGTAACGAATGGTTGGGAACAAATTATGGGCCAATGAAACATAATAAAAGGCCAATCATTTTCAACGCATGTCAAGTGCAAAGAAGGTTTTGTATTCCATATTCTTCTCTGATGATGGTACCAGTAAAAATGGGCACACGGGTAACTTGAATGAACTACCGTGATGTGGTATTGAAGACAAAATTAAAAAGTATTACTACAAACGTCGTCCAGTCACAGACGTCAAACATGTTCGACTGTTGCATGACATTGCTCCAGCACACAGCTTTGACATAGTAACAACATTGTTGAAGTCGGAGAAAGTTACTGTGTTTCCAAATCATCCTTATTCCCCAGACCTGGCACCATGCGACATCTATCTCTTCTTAACATTGAAAAGCGTCCTGTCTGTTTGTAGATATCGGTCGCTATCGGCTCTTTGTTCTGCCATTCACCAGTACCTTTGTAGTATACTTAATTCAGCCTTACGTGTGTATGTAAGGAAATGGATCTACATATTTTTTTATTTTACATACTAAAATTGTGCATTTCTACCCAAGGGCATGCAATGGAGACATGCGCGTGTCAATCAGTTAAAACGGTTACAAAGCACATTACACAATGTATGCCGAACATCGTTCTATATCCAATAATTGTCAATTTATTAAGTTGATTGTGCTTCAGATCAATGGCGAAGAATGTTTGACACTTTATTGAAATGTTGTCTTTAGTTTATGCTCTATTGCGAACTGATGAAAAACAATGACTTTTCTCTATCGTATTAGCCAGGTAGTTAAGTCGTAACCATCTATAACTTGATACTTGCATTAATTTGTAAAAGTGTACTTCGAAATATTGTCCCAAAATGTCATTTCAAGTGATAAAATGGCCATTTTAAGATGTCTCTATACACATTAAACTTAAAAGGACTTCACACAGCACCATGCCATTTTAAACAGATTTATAGTTCATCATACTTATTCCATGTATCATATATCACGTGACTACCGCGCTACTCTTTTTCATCTACACACGACAATTCTCGTACTGCTCATTCACTTTGTCGTTTATTTCATCTTTTTTCTTTTCATTTTCTGGAATACAACAATAAGTTTGAATACATTTTGTTGTTGAAGTAGTCTGTCCAAACAAAGTATAAGAAGAACAGTGTTTAATATACTCGTATTATGTACTTGATACTTTCTAATAGTCTCACACAACGCTTCCTATGTAAAAGGACGTATTACTTATGTCATCCTTTAACTTCTTAGGATCTAAATGTACATCAGAACTTTATTCATTGCTGCATAGAATGCGCAAATATTCCCACTTGTATAAACATATGTTTATCTAAAAGTGAACGATAGAGGTCACTTTTTCTATATATCTGACATAGGAAATCTCTGCATCTGAAGAAATGCAACACTGGAACTGTTGAGCAGAGAAATTACCTTTTGTGTCAGTGTTGGTAGGCTTGACATAACGTTTAGGAACTGAAACGTAATATAAATAATATATATTTGAATTTCTCGCTAGCATTAAAGCTTATATCATATTATCGGACTGATAAATAGTTAGTACAATCACACATTAACTCTGGTTAATTATGTTCTTTCTGGGAAATTGTTCTTTCAAATAGTTTCTTTACACATGTTTTATACAATTATGTCAATATGATTGCATTTGTTATTGTCCAAGTTAAGAGATTCACCAATTATTCTGCCCTTTTATTGTTTTATACGAGAAATTTTAATCTACATTGCAAGGCTGCTTGTACCACACATCTCTGTCTGTTTGTCTGGAACATTTTAAGCGCTTATCCTTACCACTTCCATATATAATATTATATTTTAAAAAGAAATGAATGATTTGTATTATCATCGCAAAGATTCAACAAAATAATGTAAGGACAGAATGGAAAAATTAACATATTCACAACACTTTTAAAATGTAATATAATGATTATTCATGCTTACCTGGTTTTGATATATGTGTGTACTCATGAACTGTATCTGTATAAGATAAAACCTAATGTTAAATGCGCATTGTTGTCATTGTATAATTAACTAATCAGCCTATATAAAATAAACAAATCACCCTATTTTTATATTTTCATATGATGCCAATTTTATGTTATGGATCGGGAATTTGAGGTTTTCATAAATCTCCAGATATTGAAAGAATTTATCTGAAGTTTCTAAAGCATATTTTGTCAGTTAAGCAACAAACAAGTAATACTGCAGTATGTGGTGAATTTGTGGTATTTCCACTGTATGTAATTAGAAGAATAAGAATAGTTAAATATTGGTATAAAATTATGCAGGACCCAGATTCCATATTATATAAAATGATGATGTTACAAGGTAATAATGGTTCATTAGTAAGCAGATGGTCTATCAATATGAGGAACTTAATAAATGAGCTTGGGTTTTCGTATCTATGGAACAATGTAAATGTTAACCAGATGCATATTAATCAAATAGTACAAAGAATATATGATCATTTTTGCAGCAATGGTGTGCTGACCTTGACAATTCTTCTAAACTCGACATGTATAAGCAATTTGAACACAACTTTTCACAAGAACAGTATTTGAATATTGTAAATAATGAAAACCATAGAAAAGCTTTGTCCAGATTACGCTGCTCATCACACAAATTAGAAATAGAAGAAGGTCGATATAGAAATATAGAACGTGCCAACAGAATATGTACTAAATGTAATCTAAGACAGATAGAATCAGAATACCATTTTGTATTAATTTGTCCATTGTATAAGGAACTAAGAAAGAAATTTATACATAGGTATTATTATACTTGGCCTAACTTAAACAAATTTAGAACTATAATGTCATCATCAAATAAGTCTACTCTTATTAAGCTTGCAAAATTTGTATATCTTGCAACGAAAAAGCGAAATGGTTAACCTAAATGCAGAATTGTAGATATCAAAAAATATAAAACATAGATTAAAACTCAAGTTTTATGAATTAGTTGAACTATTGATCACTTTATATTACAGTTTATGCTTACTATGCGATTATATGTATTGTTTTTTTAGTATGTCGATAACATAATCATTCTGAATGATTTTGAAAACATATTTCTTTTTTGTTTTAGGCTTTACACAGTGATATTATGCAAAACCGCTCATAAGAAACAACTGCTAACCCTATTTTTCTATTTTGTTTGTTTTAAAGAAATCCATTCATACTTGGGGGCCAGTATCCTCTCGTCATTGTTCATATTAAAAAAAACAATACTAGCAAACTACATATTTTGTTCTTCTTTTGTTCATATAATTGTAAAAATGCTTACAACTATGCGAAAATCCAACAGAATATATGATCGAAGATTTCGAATACGCGTGGCTCACTTTTAACTTTCAAACTTTATCATAAATCACGAAATTCATGAGTATTACTACACATATTGTTGTTGTTGTAATTCTGGAGCATGTATTAACTCAGTAACAACTCAAAAGAATAAAAAAGCATGAAACTCATGTTTGACGCTTCTAAATATAGTACTGGTTTTTCCAATAATACCTGTATTGACTATGATAAATTATTATGTACATCTGTTTTAATGATTTTCATTAACAATTTATTCAGACAGTATCCTGTGTATAGCACACAGCTGATTATCATGTTAACAGTGCCATGTATAAATACTGTTAGTTGTCATGTTGTTTATATACTGAACATCATACTTTTCATCTGTATTCAAACCGCCAAAATTGTATTTAGGCGAGAAACATGTATATATGTTTATGCCAATAAATTCTTTGACTTGACATATTTCACCCGGCGTGCCTTAGAGTAATTCTTTGAGATCAAATAAATATATTTTACACGTGATTAAGGTAAGTACGTTGGTCCAGCATGTTACAATGTAACTATTGAAATACAATGATATTCATCAGACAAGTGACCTGACAAAAGATGACTTGATACACATCTATTTTGTTTACAATAACGTATATAATAATGCGACCTCGAAAATAGGACAATTAGCTGAATAAATACCTCACCTTGTTGGTGTTCGATCGACTCGTAGTGTGGAAGTTTTGACACGTTTGCTTTTATGACGATAGGAAATAAAAAAGCAGTTTAAATACCAACAATATAAAGCTATTTTCGTACATAAACCACCTTGTCAAACGATATAGGCTTTACATGTTTTATATATTCTTTTTAGTTTATTTTAACTGAAGTCATTTACCACTGTAAAAGGAACAATGCCATTATCATTTGTAAAGATCGAAGACCGTTTGCATCCTTTCATTCAACACTTCACTGCATAATGGTAATACCTTCCTTTTATAGAACATTTTTTTAAATTTTCATCCTCATACAAACTTTTTGTTATGTTAATATTTTGTTCGATGGGTGACACTCTAATGTTTATTTAAAATATGTTTTTGTTACCTCCTAAATCGATTTCATCGTACTCCTGTTCGGGTTTCTGTGCTTCTTCTACAAATAATTATAATCATTCAGACACTTTTTATTTCTACTCTACTTACTTAAATTTCATTAAAAAAACATGTTTTACAAAAGACTATAAACGCATTTTAAAAGAGTCGTGAGTGTATGTTGATTCATGTCTGTAAACCATTTATAATTTAAGACATAGTTGGTTGCCCGACATGCTACTAGAAGTCATACAGCCTTCCACATAGAGCAACAAATAATTAAAAAGAACGCAAAATGAATATTATCATAGGAAGAAAATAGACATTGAAATGGGCATATAGTGTATCATGTTCAGCTTCAGTAAAGTTGCTGAAAATTGTCAGCGTAGAAAATTAAAACGGTTGCAGGACCGAGTTTGAAACAAAACATAACGTTAGGCTTCATATGCATAGCTGGAAACAAAGATATGGAGAAACAAATCCGCGAAAATGACATTTCTAAGTTTAGAATTACACGCATACAAAGTAAACTGAAATAAACGAAAAAAAACCTATGAATCACTCTTTTTGTCTGGTATCTGTCACGGTAACGGACTTAATTATGAAAAAGGGGAGAAAATGTGTAGGCGCTCGGATAACTCAGTCGGTAGAGCGTTTGCCCTGTAAGCGAAGGGTCCCGGGTTCGAGTCCCGGTCAGGCTGCACATTTTTCTCACCCTGTGACATATCTATCAATCGAAATTGATTTTTTTTCTTTGCTATGTTCTGCGATGTGTAAGTCTGTACTTTTCTGTTCTCTTATTACGTGTTTTTTAATCTCGTTTTATTTTCGATTTGTTTTACAATTGCAACCGTGTTTTCGTTTTCAAAAATGATATTAGCTCTATTGAAGATTATGAAAATATTGCTATTTCTAGTTAATAAAACACGAAAGGATAAGAATGAAAGACTAAATATCGTCTTGGATTCACCTACTTTATATAGATACGCACTACTCTTATGTCGATTCATGTAAAATGATTGTGTATTATATCATGTCGCGTGTGTCATGTCTAGTTTGATATATTTTTGATATTTGATATTTGAGCCTTTGTCTTGTTTTGTATGCTGTCTATTTGTTTTGGATTAATGTGTTGTACATTTAATGTGTGTCAATATTTTGAATGACTCGAACATATTTGACAAGCTCATAAAGTTTTAATCCAAATTAACGTTCAATTTGCCTCAGATAGAGCTACATTTCTTTGATGAATGTCTACATATGATTAATAATGCCACAAATGATACCAACCTGTTGTTTTGCTTGTTGGTTTTGGCACGTCGCTATGCATATCCGGCATATTTTCATACTCCGAAAGATGTATATAATCTGTAGTCGCATCCTCCCTGTGAACAGAACAGAGACAGAAAATGTAGCCTCAAATACTGATTTTATCTAAAATACAATTTATTAATTAATTGAAATGGGACATTTTCAAATTATTTCCTGTTAAAGGGGCAGTCCTACGGAAGCCCAATAGTGCCACTTTGTTTTTTTAATTGATTTTTTTCAACATAACTAAGTTGAAAATTCAACTAACTAAGTTGAAAATTCAAGATAAAGTGAAAATTCAAGATAGTAAGTTGAAAATTCAACTGACTAAGTTGAAAATTCAAGATACTAAGCTGAATATTCAAGATACTAAGTTGAATATTCAAGATAATAAGTTGAATATTCAACTTACTAAGTTGAATATTCAAGATACTAAGTTGAAAATTCAACTTACTTAGTTGAATATTCAAGATACTAAGTTGAAAATTCAAGATACTAAGTTGAATATTCAAGAAACTAAGTTGAAAATTCAAGATACTAAGTTGAATATTCAAGATACTAAGTTGAAACTTACTCAGTTGAAAATTCAAGATACTAAGTTGAAAAATCAAGATACTAAGTTGAAAATTCAAGATACTAAGTTGAATATTCAAGATACTAAGTTGAAAATTCAACTTACTAAGTTGAAAATTCAAGATAGTAAGTTGAAACTTCAAGATACTAAGTTGAAAATTCAACTAACTAAATTGAAAATTCAAGATACTTAGTTGAATATGCAACTTACAAAGTTGAAAATTCAAGATACTTAGTTGAGTATTGAACATACTAAGCTAAAAATTCAACTTACTAAGTTGAAAATTCAAGATACTAAGTTGAAAATTCAACTTACTAAGTTGAAAATTAAAGATACTAAGTTGAATATTCAACTTACTAAGTTGAAAATTCAAGATACTAAGTTGAATATTCAAGATACTAAGTTGAAAATTCAACTTACTAAGTTGAATATTCAAGATACTAAGTAAAAAATTCAACTTACTAAGTCAAAAATTGAAGATACTAAGTTGAATATTGAAGATACTTAGTTGAAAATTCAACTTTTTCTCTTTGGAGCCACATGAAGTAGCCCGTTTATTTTAATTAAAACAACAACATATTTACAGTAACATTTCAGTTCAAATACATAAAGATATGTTTCTTTTGTTCCATTGTATAAATTGTATAAAATATATTACTTATAGCAGTACATAATTTCACATACAATATGGTATTCATAATTTCAAAAATTGAATTTAAACAGATTTCCGTAAATACTTTTACAGCTTAGAAAGGCCTTTTGAAAACCTTTTTTGCATATGCTTTAGTTATAAAAGGTTTTCAAGGTATAAGCAGTTAATTATCGGTACATTCGAAGTGTACACCATTAAATGGTAATAAACTATTCAGTCGAAAGCGAAATGAATAGATTATATTTGGTGTACATTTTAGTCATGCTAATTACCTGGATGAATATCATAATTCCTTTAGATATTTTAAGAATTTTGTTATTACCAAATGTTTTTCATTCTTCTTAATATAGTATTTTTCTAAAATCAATAATTCATCATAAACTATCTTGATAATATTATTATCTTTTTTACGTCTCTCACTCGACATATAGGATTTGTAGATACTAAAACCTAAATAGCTGAATATAACATTTATTTCTTGATATGCTGTATATTCTGGTTTGTAACCAATAACAATAGATTCTAAGGAGTTATTTTTTTTTGCATATTCCGGTGTTCCAAAGAAATCTAGAAATGATGTCCCATACCGGAGTTACATATAGACATGATATAAGAAGATGATCAAGGGTTTCAACATGCTTACAGTAATTGCAACAGGGAGAATCAAAAATTTTCCATGTGAATACATTTTCGTTTGTTGCTAATATTTTATGAATCATTTTCAATTTAAACTGTTTAATCCTATTATCAGTAATGATATAATTTAACATAAAATAAACAGATTTCCATGGAATGTTCTTTTTGAATGTCTGTTCCCAGTATCTGTGCATATAAGGCTTTTCAATTCTTTTCGTCAAGAAATAGTTTCTGATTTGTTTATTGGTCATAATATGTAGATTAGAGCGTACTTTTAAAATTACGTACTGACTCCATCGATTTAATTATATTCTTCCAAACTGTTGGGATTGCATTGACTAACTTGGAATACTCTGATATCCAATCTATTTTATTTTGCAATTAATTGAGTATTCATGTTGGTTAATTTTTCCTCCATTAATTAAATCTTCTATGAATATTATACCGGAATTAATCCAGTTTTCTAGAATAAGACATTTTGCTTTATATTTTATAAACTGGTTTCCCCATATGATCTGTTTTCTGATATCGTAAAACGTTTTTGGGTAAGTGCATTTGTCTATATTGTTAAGCTCTATAAAATTGTCAATTATTTCGCGGTAGAATTGTGTCACATTAAATTTCACTTTTGGGAGCGATTTGAAGGAATCGATATTCATTTTAAATATCAAATGTTCTTTGCCATATTGATTCAAGAGTAAGTTAGGTATAATTTTCCAGTTAGCACCGTCATTATTGCATAATAGATTGACCCATTTCATTTTAAGTGTTTTGATATGTGACACGATATCAATCCATATTTATTCCGCCACTATCTTGATTTGCTATTAAGACAGACCGTTTTATTTTGTCTCTTTTATTGTTCCATAAGAAACGGGAGAACATAGAATTGAGTCTTTCAATTGCAAATGTTGGTGTTGGTATTGACTGCATTGAATATGTGATTTTTGGCAAAACTAACGTTTTTATGACCATAACCCTACCATAGATAGTTAAATAAAAATTGTTCCATTTATTCAATAAGTTTTGACATACTTCTATTTTATTGTCCCAATTCAGTTTCTCGCATTCTGTTTTATTTGTTCCAAAATATGTCCCTAACGCTTTCACATATGGACTAAATTTAATACCAAACAATACAGATTGTTTAATAGATTTAGATTTACCTATAAGCAGACCTTCTGTTTTATTTTTATTCAATTTTAAACCTGAATAGCAACCAAATTCTTCGATAATATCCAATGCTACTGATATTTCATGCATATCTTTAAGAAACAGTGATGTATCGTCTGCCAATTGTGTAATTTTTAGATTTTTGGAATTCTTATGGTCATATTTGACTGATATGTCTATAATGTCTTCAGATGATCTGACTTTTATGGATAAAATTTCAGCAACAATTATAAATAGCAAAGCTGAAAGTAGACATCCCTGTCTTATACCACGCGAGACATTGAAGAATCGTGATATCCAGCCATTATTTATAACGGAAGAACATATATTTTTATAGAGAGCTTTAACCCAACTTATAAAAGTGTTTCCAAACCCAAATTTTTGTAATACCTTAAACATGAAATCCCATTCTACGGTATCGAATGCCTTTTTAAAATCAAGAAATAAGATAACACCATCTATATTCAGAAGTTCGGCATAGTCAATAATGTCCTGTATTTGTCTAATATTACATCCAATGAATCTGTTTTTTAAAAATCCTTGTTGGTCTAAACTGATAATTTTGGTAATATGTTTTGTAATCTTTGCGAAAGTACTTTAGCAATGATTTTATAATCTATGTTCAGAAGCGAGATAGGTCTCCAATTTTCTAGATTTTCAGGATCCCCTTTTTTATAAATTTATGAAAAGATACACTGCTTCTGACTTCTTGAAAGTTCACCATCTTCAAAACATTTTTCAAAACATTTGATTACGAGAGTTGATAATCGATGCCAGAATTTATGGTAAAATTCTACTGTAAGACCGTCGAATTAATTCCGCTTGTGGATGATGTATACAGTTTTTCATAAAACGATACTTCTTCAAGTAATATTTTTTTCGTATTTGTTGTACGCTTACCATCGATTAATAAAGAAGTAATGGTTTTCCTATTTTGGCGTGATTTTTCCAAATTTGTAAAATATCTAGAATTTTTCTCGCCTTCTTCTATAAATTTTACCCTTGATCTTATTTTAGCACCATACAGGTTGAAATCATATATTTTTTTTATTTCATTTTCAATTTCGGCAATTTGAGTATTGATGGAACTGTTTGCTTGTTCAACATATAGTTTATTTAATTGTTTTTCTAAATTATGTAGTTTATTGTGTCTTTCTCTTGATTTCTTTGTTGAGTATAAAATAGATACCTTTTTTATTTCATATTTGCATATTTCCCATTTTACTATATGGTCAAATGGTAAGCTAGTGCATTGGTCAATTACATCTAGAATGAGTTTACAATACTCTTCATCTTCTAAATAAGTATTATTTAATTTCCAATAGCCAGGGCCTCGTTTAACAGGGCTTTTTAATTTGATAGATATTGCTAAGTGATCAGTGCTTTGGATTATGGCTGGTCTTATATCGGTTGAATATACTAAAGGAACTATATTTTTGTCTATTAGTCAAAAGTCTATTCGACTTTTTTCGATACTATTTTTCCTTCGCCATGTGTATTGCATTTTTTCTATATTTAGTTCCCTCCATATATCAGTTAAACTATGGCTTTTAATTAGTTTGTTCAAATTTTTCATATTATTCTTTTGATCATGTTGTTGATTTGTCAGTTTGATTACTCTGTCTTTATTACTTAAGGTTTCATTAAAGTCTCCTCCTATCACCTTAATACCTTCGGAATTATCATTTATAAGTGTCAAAATATTTTCAAAAAATATGTTACGAGTCTTTTTGTCGTTAGGTGCATAAATGTTTAGAAAGGTATAAGTGTTACAATTTGCCTCTATGTTTAATAATACATATCTTCCATTTGTATCTGACTTAAAGTTAAGCACGTGGTAAATTAAGTTTTTGTTAATTAAAACAGAACACCCTTGCTATTTGATTCTCCACATGAATGAAACATTTCCCACTCGCTAAATTCCCTACAGACAATTTCAATCAAATCATTCGAAAAATGTGTTTCTTGTAAAAACGCAATATTAACTCCTTGCTGTATTAACCATTCACGAAGTCTTGCACGCTTTAATCTATCCCTTAAACCTTGAGTATTGAGGGATATTATATGTAGGATATCATTAGGCATAGTTAATATACAGAGATTGATACTGTACAAAAAATTCCTTAACAATATTTAAATAAATCTTACAAATAAACACCATCGTAAGTAAAGTAAGACTATAGGCGTTTCTTTTATGCTATAGATTTAAACCAAATAAAATGAGAAATGCCCGTGATTTGTCGTATAACAATATAGTTGAGGCATTTTGACTAACAGTACATAAATTATATGTACCTGTTTTGCCATACAAACAGGTATAAGCTTTTATCAATAGTAAAACTAAAACTAAACATGTGTATCTTACTGTAACAACACAATGTAGTAATCTAGTGCAAGAGTACTTAATCAAAAAGTATGTATGAGTAAACAAGCATTTCTTTAGAAATGTGCAGTAAAATGTTCTTTGCCATAAGTACTTATTCGGTTTAGTTTGGTATTGTAAGTCACTTTAAGCATATAAAGAATGTAAAATAATGACACTAAAAATTCCAAATGTTTCTGCATAGCTAAGCTTGTCGTACCTAACAAATAGGTCACGACGAAAAGTCCGTGCGTTTTCTGTAATCGCTGTAATACATACTCGTAGTCCGTAACACGTGTGAAAAAGATAAATAGGACAATTATCTTAAGTATCCTTTGAATGTCATAGTTTAGTTGAAGAATCCTGTCTTTTACGCGTTTTTTTAATATCTTCATTCAGAATCTCAGGTGGTGTCGGTGGAGACCTATCAGTTACGATATTTTGTTTCCCTTTGTTAGGTGTTTCAGTATTGTTGACTGTATTTTTCATGAATAAATCAATATGTTGTTGTCCGCTGACAGACTGATTACGTCTAGCTTTTGCGGACCTTTTCTTTTTAACTAGGTTGTCCACGTGCTCGCTCGGTGTCGGCTGGTCACTTGAACGGAAATCACGAGATTGTACCTCACAAATATCGTCTGCTGATTCATAGTCGGACTTCTGAGGTTCCGATGGGACATTTTCAAGTTTGCACTGACCTCTTTTATGACCGATGCCATTGCAGTCTAGACATTTCCATTCATTTTTGCATTCAAAAGCTTTATGGCCATCTTCTAGACATTTTTTACATTTGATAATTTTGTCTTTATCATCTATGTTTTGTCCAGGATGAAAGACTCTTCCTGTGAAGTGCCCAAAAGACATGAGTTTAGGTAGGGGGTCCTTGAGGGTACTAGCCTTTACAATACACAGTCTGTCACCTGTATCACAATTTGTTAATTTCCCTTTGAATCGCAGTTTTTCACGATTTGTTGATATAACTTCGAGGCCTTTTAGAACAAATGATCGGGTTATAAGCCCATCTTCAACTGATAGTGGAATATCTTTTATTCGCACCCTAACTGTGTTTTCTCCATCTAACCTGTTAGCATTGGTATTCAAGAGACTAATTTGCTTGTCCCTCAGGTGTACCCCTTCTGTTAATAAAGAAACCTTGTCAATAATATTGTCAACATAAATCCTCCACATACCTCTCACTCTTTGAATGCCGGTGATGTGAGAAGGGTCTATAATATCTGACAGAGCCTCATACAGTTCTGTATGTTTTATCCAATCTTGTTTCGCAGGAGTCTGATTGCCAAAAACGCTGGTCTCCTGCATGAACACAACTGGCGGTCCGCCATATTGATTTGATATATCGTTATCTTCAGTAGTTAAATCACTGTCACTAGTTATTTTCCCACCGTATTTGGTCATCGTAGATCTCAGTAGATAGACAAAACTTTAGTCCAAAATATATGTATATTCACTCTACAGATATACGCCAAGGAAACTTGAGAAATAATTATTTAAAGCCATAAACAAACACTACCGTAGTTAATGGTCGCTTATGCTTTTCAGAAAATTCAACTTAGTATCTTGAATATTCAACTTAGTATCTTGAATTTTCAATATATTAAGTTTAATATTCAAGATACTAAGTTGAAACTTACTTAGTTGAAAATTCAAGATACTAAGTTGAAAATTCAAGATACTAAGTTGAAAATTCAAGATACTAAGTTGAAACCTACTCAGTTGAAAATTCAAGATACTAAGTTGAAAATTCAAGATACTAAGTTGAAAATTCAAGATACGTAGTTGAATATTCAAGATACTAAGTTAAAAATTCAACTTCCTAAGTTGAAAATTCAAGATAGTAAGTTGAAAATTGAAGACACTAAGTTGAATATTCAAGATACTTAGTTGAAAATTCAACTTACTAAGTTGAAAATTCAAGATACTTAGTTGAAAATTCAAGATACTTAGTTGAATTTTAAAGATACTAAGTTGAAAATTCAACTTACTATGTTGAAAATTCAAGATAGTAAGTTGAAAATTCAAGATACTAAGTTGAATATTCAACGTACTAAGTTGAATATTCAAGATAGTAAGTTGAATATTCAAGATACTAAGTTGAAAATTCAAGATACTAAGTTGAAAATTCAAGATACTAAGTTGAAAATTAAACTTACTAAGTTGAAAATTCAACTTACTAAGTTGAAAATTCAACTTACTAAGTTGAAAATTCAACTTACTAAGTTGAAAATTCAACTTACTGATTTTCAACTTAGTATCTTTAATTTTCAACTTAGTATCTTGAATTTTCAACTTAGTAAGTTAAATTTTCAACTTAGTATCTTGAATATTCAACTAAGTATCTTGAATTTTCAACTTAGTTATGTTGAAAAAATCAATTTAAAAAAACAACAAAGTGGCACTATTGGACTTCCGTACGGTCCCTACATCTAGAATATTATATTCTCCAGACATAAATAATGTGTTCAATGAACGTAAAATGATAAATAACTACAATTTTATGGAACAACATACATAAAAATGCATCATTTGAGCATAAATAATCAGCACAAAGTCCTTCTTTAATAAATCGACCCATTAATTGTACACCAACAGTGTTTCTTTAAAAATGTATATAATGAATAAGTGATAAGTTTCTGAAAAGTTTAGAATAGCGATGGACCATTTTCATCCTTTTAGGGAAATTGCTGAAGGTGTTCAAACTTAAATGTTGGCATGTAACTGAAATATTGTTCCATTAGTAAAATGTATAGGATATTTTCTACGTAGTCCATTTCACAATTGCTCAATTAGTACAATCTGATAGTGTAATCCTGTTACAAAATTATGATACATTTCTAAAATTCACCTTGAATGGCAATATTCCTTTCGCTTTAGGATGATAAACACGATCATTACAATCACCACAAAAAATACAGCCGATACTGTCCCTACAATTATGGGAGTGACTGGTAGTCCTTCCTTTTCTGTGTCTGAACTAGGGATATCTAAAGACACAAAGGAGGATAATTAATCTGATGAGCCTCTTTGTGATTAACTATTCAATAAATTAGTAAATGCGACCCATTATAAATAGATTATATTTGTAAATACTTTTTGTTAAAGTTCCAGGGGCACACTTGCAAATTATTCAGAATAAGAATATTTTACATAGTTAAACTGCAAAACCTAGCATACAAATGTGCGAGAAGTAGAAACATTAAGAAAATAGGGGATAAGAATCTCGCTATAATACCTGTTGTTCTTATGATAAGCTTTTCTGAAAATATTGACTGTCCTAGTCGGTTCTCGGAATATATCATGAACTGATATGAAGCACCACTTGCCAAACCCACAATTGTATAGTTCATGAATTCCTCTTCGCTGTCGGGTACAGATACATTCACCCATACATGCTGTTCAATTTTCCTGTACCTTATAATGAATGTTTGTTTTGGTCCCCCGTTTAAGCCCGGCCTCCACCTTAATGTGACTGAAGATTCAGTAGTGTGGTCTTTTATGTGTTCAAATTCAGTCGGGGGATACGGAGTTTCTAAAATATAGTAGCAAGTGGTTTTTCATGAGTTTGTAGAGAAATCATGCTTTATATAATGTTCATAATTAAGGATATTTTCATAAAAATTCAGCTTTAAATAGCGTAATATTAAAGTTTGAATTCTCAATTTCTAAAGAAATTGAAACGAGACTGGAAAAGTATTGTTAAAATCTATGAAATAAGAGAAATTCCTAAGAAATTATTATTTCATCCTAAATGTTTGCATTCAGTCTGTAACTAAGTTTCGTTTTGTACAAGTAGTAGTACCTTCAGGTCCAACTGTAAACATTTGCTCAAATATACCGATATCATTTTCAATTTCAAGCCGATATGTCCCGTAGTCTGCCTTCGTGACATTGTGAATCGTTAGATTCGACTGAAGTCCCGAAGTTACTATAAGAATGTTGTCATTGTTTGTAAGTGGTAACCATACAGAGCTAGCAAACTTCCGCCATCTAAATTTTGAAGGATTAGGAACAGGGTATGCCAACGCTATGAAGCTAAGTACTACTGGAACATGTTCAGCAGTAAACACTGTGTCACGTATCTTCACATCTGGGGATGCTCGCGGAAAGCCTTTGGTAAAACAAAAGATTGGAAATTAAGTGATAGTGATATTTGACATCAGCTCGGACATACGTAACAGACATCAAAATATACAATGTATGTAAATTAAATATAAGCATCGTATGAGATGTAGAATTTAATTTCTCTGTTAAAAAGTTATCCGCTGAGGTAGTTCTTAAAGCTATAATTATGTTCAAAATGATTAGAAAAAGTACGGTCAAGAAATGTTCTCAAAACTAAAAAGAAGTTTAGAAAATCAAAAGAAAATAAGTTATGGTCAACCATTTCTTTCATTAATGCATGCAAACACAAATTTATCATATCAAATTGATGGAAAATCAATTTATGAACCGGCGGGTCAAAAAAGATTTTGTCCTTTTTCAACTATATAATAGGAATAAAACTGTTGTATAAATTTATGCTATTTAGCTTTAACTTTCGCAATGCTTGCTTTTTAATGATACTTAACCATTGGTGAATGTATTACATTAAATCACGATTATCATATTGAAGGGTGTTATAACTTTAAGAAACAAGACTGTGTAGACTAAAACATTGCTTTTAAAGAGACACAACCAAAGACAGGTTGCAGTTTTAAATAACTTAAAAGCAACACTTATTACATTAACCTGAAATATTGTCACCACCTCAAAACGTCAATCAAACATTACAACAATTACAGATGAAATAGGACACGTTACAGTTCCATTAAACCTGCATTAACAGTTGTTTTACACTTTTGTGCTGATAGGAACAGAAGCTCGATAACGGCAGTTTGTGGACAACAAGTTTTTTTTCGATAAAATGCATTATAAGATACCAAAAAACAAACAAACACATTTAACACTTATCAATATCGTATACCTGTCATAAATACTTAATCTTGATTGGCCGATTTATACGATATAAAACATTTAGACTAGTATTTCGATCAATATATAGTTTTGCAGACCTGTTAAAAATTGTATTGACCTCGATTTTTGTCCTCGGTCGTATTACTTTATTATTGTGCGTACATTACGCATTTGTCATAGATTTGTAGAAAAAATTCTGCTATAGCCAATTTTAATCGCGTTGTCTACTTACTGCATTTAAGTTATATATAAGCAATAAAGATTTAGGTATAAAGGATGAACCGTAAAATTGTTTGTTTCTTTCCACTGTTTTGTTGTTGACATTTTTATGTACATGTGCAGCAAACATCTTTTAACACAACAAATGTCGGTAACGCTCACTGTTTCTTAGAGAGAAATTTCGTATTTTTGTTTGAGTAAAATCAGTTCATTTGCAAATAAAGTCAAATATATAACTGAATGCAGGCAGGCACTGCCTTTCTAAGATAGCTTGTAGCGAATGTACCTTCCATGTAACCGACGTGACAGTAATGAGCGATTCTAACACGAATGGCTGTCTCCTATATAAACATATAAGAAAAAAGCTGTTTTCTATTATACTATGGCATCCCACGTTTATCCAAAGCCGACGTACCACGAAATGATGCAATAACGTGACGTTTATAAACAAGAGCGTCCAATAGCATTTCGCGTTGTAAAGATACAATGATGTATTGCTAGGAGCTCAATAAAGTATGGGATAGTTTTCAAGGAAAACGACGTGTTAGAAACGAAATAATAAACATATGCCAATATTGTATCGTTAAATAAAATACGGTAAGTTGTTCGAATGCGAATGCCACCGCACTCATGATTTAATTACTACGCATCCGAACTGTATTTTATTCAACGACAAAATACAGGGACACAGTTACTATTTCTGAAATAAAAACCAGCAACGAAAGGTAAAAACTCATAATGTGCATTACAAACACTTGTAAAAACGGCCACTTGTCAACAAAAACCGTGTTAATTGTTTGTGTGACAACAAACAATATCAATGAACTGAAATGTCTGCCTTAGTCTGTGAAATTATATGCAAGACTGTACTTACATCGAACGTGCAGTGTGATGTATCTTTTCGAAGGATTTCCATTATTGTGAGCATTTTGTCCTGTACATGTATACACCCCTGCATGAAGACAACCTGTTTGTCTACGCATGTAAGTAAGTGTAAAAGTGTTTGTCTTGGACGTGACGATATCTTCCTTGAACAATATACTCATAGTTGACACCGGGTTGCTGTCAGCCTTGCATCGAAATTCTACAGTTTCGTTTTCGCTTATCGTAAGATATTGACCTTCATGTCCTTTCACATAGAAATCTTTAACAGTTGCTTTATCTGGAGATATAGTATGTAAGTAAGGAAATCATTTATTATAGTGACTTGTATATCGATATTTACATATAGAAAACACCCGACCCGGCGGGTCTGCACGTCACTATTAAATAAAAGTATACATGTTACAAGTTGTCAATGTGATAACAAACGTATATTAAAATGATCAGCCATAAAATAGGGTACTGTTTCATCAGTTATAAAAAGAACCTAGATTATGCAGATAACTAAAGAAAACAAACGTGCGATATCAGGTGTCTACATCAAAATCCATCGTCGGAACCCACGGCTAATTCCTGCCGCTTCTCTCCGTCATATATTGGGTAATAAATAGCCTGGGTTACCGACGATGAGCGAAATCTTACTTCAACTAGAAGTTGCATTTTTGGGTTGTTTTAACTACAAATTTTTTCAAATGTTTATCTGTTAAACAATCGTATGCAAACGCTGTGATTTGTGTAATGTTTATATCGAAATAAAAACTTATGTCGGGTGTCACTTTCCATGGGTTTTCGATGTAGTAAATTAAACGGAAGATATTCATTGATGGTCAATAATAAACCTGTATTGAAATGATTTTATCAATACTTGAATGAAAACAACTACATGTAGTACAACGAAATTCGTTTCTCACAAGACGAGAAATTTACTTTTTGCAATTAATACGGTTATTGTTTGAATCTTAGTTGTGAAGAGATAATTATTTCTTCCATATCATTCATAGAAATCAGGAAAATCTAAGAACCACTTTCGATTTATGTGAACACGAAACGTTTTTCTAGCAATCCAACAAAACAAGGGAAACACAATATCAGTTGATATTTACTGAACTGTTTTTGTCGATCAAACCTAGATACATTCATATATTCATTTTGTGCTTAGCTGTTAATCATAATATATATATATATATATATATATATGTGTATATATCAAGCATAATGACGTACTACTTCTTTCAAAACAAAATCCTTATTTTGGTTTGATTATTTCACCAATTAGCATGAATATAATAAAGTTCTGTATTTTCCTTCCTGTGATAAGATTGCAAGTAATCATACCGAAAATATACAAATTCAAATGTCACTTTTATTGTATTGAACGCATGAAAACTTCCCTGCGCAAATTTTGTAAATATTCCCTGTTGAAACTGAAAATGAACGTTTATGAATAAAGCGACTACTTTTGTTTTTATACAACATATTCAAAGCTCTTATCCCGCTATGTATTAGATAATCATTATAGGAAAGAGAAGATGTAAAAGAAAAGAAGGAAATGGCAAACTATCTTTAGGTTGTGTTTAAATATAAAAGTTCGTAAAGTTATTATACGATTGCGTTTCTACTTGTACCCAAAGCATTAAATGAAAAAAGGCTATTGGTGTCCTTATTTTTTACGTTGTATATGCCCGTTTCAAAAAGATTTTATCTAACATATCAATCCGTTTATCATTACTTATATCTCAGATGATATTGTTTAAACCAAATGATCTTACCAATAGATATACTAGAGTTTTGCACGTCTGTGGTCCACTTAATTGTTAACTGTGTGTTATATTTTATTAATAAAGTGACAGATGATGTGATTTTTTATTGTTTTACTAACTTATTTATCGTTCTGATTTGTATCATTTTGTCTACGTTTAGTTTGTTAAATGATTATGGTGATATAAAGCACATGATTCCTTAAAGATTAACGAATTCTCAAATATAAATATTACATTTTGTAATAGTAACGTAAAATATGAAATGACATACAAAGAATCTCGAGATGAAAATGTCTGCTGCTCTTTCCCTCCTGTACAGTGCCAAAGGTTGGTTCCATGGTATTGTTTACTGTACACGTATACGTCATGGAATAATTTTTTTGTGTTTTCATTAATTCTAAGAATTGTCCTGTCCATACCCTACTGTCTCCATCCGTTGTCCAAGTGACCGTATGGTTAGCTGGGTTCCCTTCAATTACTGGACATGACTTGTTCAGTGTGTCACCTTCAACTATAGTTTCATTGTTGATGTTTGCGATGTTTGGTGGATCTATAAACAAGAATAAACAAAATTGTACCATTAACATTAAACTGGCGGAAAAATTGCATAAACGGATATACTTCTATGCAGTCAAATATGCAAGCATAAGTACATGATGTGTTACCTCATCTGTTTCTCGTGTCTTTTGTTTTTAATCTAATTTGATACCACCACAGTGACGTACGTTAGCCCAAAATAATACTTAAATATTTACATAATACATCTAATTGTGCACTTGTCATATTTGTTCCTCTTTCCGTGTTCCCAAAACTTCGTTCCATCATATTGAAAGCGTGACAAGCAAAGCTTCCTTTCAGCTCTCGTTTGATGTCTTGAAAAGTTAATTCTGATGTAGTTGAAGTGACCGGTCCATACCACGAGTAGGAAGATGTCGGTTTGCTTACAGCCTCACAAGTCAATGTAAACGATGTATTTTCTATTACTTTGATACTTTCAGACACAACTGAATGACTAGAACCTTTGTACTGAAAGGAAAGCGAGGGTAGATTTGGAGGATCTGAAAACGAAATAAATGTAAGAGAACATTTTTTGCACATGTAATTAACAATAATAAACAAGTACAAGCTTATTGGAAAATAAATCCTTAACAGTAAATTAAACATGCTTTACAAAGTTTTAAAGTAGGAGTTCACACAGTATAAAACGTGATGTTTTAAATTACATTTTATAGTTAACTAAACAGTTTCGGCATTCAGTTGCAAATGTATGTGTTTAACAAGCTTTATGTATGATAAAGACGGTTACAATAAATATCTAAGGTTTAAACATATTGAAGATTTTGTTTCGTGTTATTTTTTAACTTGGTTTGTTACGATCACGCTTTGCTTCTTTTTGCGTTGTGTGTTTTATTACACAAATGACTTACATAAGACAGACATTGACAGAGATGAATCAGCAGATCCAGGACGAACTTCTCCTGCAGTTTCGTTCATTACATTGGAAGCATAACATGTTCTAGTCATGTCTGTCGCTATAGACGTAATCACCAGATAAGGTTTGTTCATGGACTGGTTATTCCATTTGTATTTTGGTTCAGGATTGCCGCTGGACGTGCAAGTAACTGTAAACGTATCACCCCTAACTACGTTTAACGATTTACTGACTATTAAAGATCCGGTGATGTTCCCATACCTAAATGCCGGTCTAGACGGTGGATCTTTAAAAACAGAAAAAGAAATATAAACATGTATTTTGTTAACAGGAGGAAGAATTAAACATGAAAAATGTACCAATATTTGCAATATTTATAGGTATTTATAGGTAAAGAACTGTTGTATAAAGAGTTAATATTTCCTTTACTTTCTCGACCTTTTAGTATAAACTGCACGTACACAGGATATTAAGGTCAATATGCGATGTATTTTTTCCGTTTTCTATATCGCCACTTGATCCATGCATTTCATTTTCAGCAATACATGTGTAAAGCCCTTCTTCTGTCCACTGAATATTGGCAATTTGCAGCTCTTGTCCAAGAAGTGTTGTTTCGTCTGGCCAAGTCCAAGTAATATTCGGATGCGGATTGCCTGAGCTATCACAGTATAATGTCAATGATTTGTTCATAATAACCTCAACCATTCCAGAGGAAGGAACGCTTATGTTCTGTTCTACTTGTATATTTGGACGAGTCGGCGAATCTGCAAAAATGTAACGAGCAGATCTATATGATATAAAAATTTCGTTCGTTACCAAATTGCCAACAAAACTGTCTGGTAATATTTACAAGTATTTAAATGTTTTTGTTTGTGTTTTAATGATATGTTACTGTATGATTTATGTAACTGTAAATTCACTTACACAGAACCTCAATGTCCACAGCTACACTCTCTGATTCAGAAAGGAAATGACTTGCTCGGCATATACATGATACATTGTATTCACGAATGGCATACCACGTTACTTCTGCTTTCACTATATTGTCATCAACAGTGACGTCCCATGTTCTGTTAAAGCATTGCCAATATAAGGAAGACAATGGATTACCGCCTTCTACAGTGCAAGTTAATCTGCCTTCTTTTTGTTCAATCACTCGATAAACACTTCCATTTTTGAATCCTTGTATAGCTGGAGGTCCATCCGGCGGATCTAAAAATATTAGTTGCTAATGATAATATTATAATGTTTAAAGAATTCATACATTTAATGTTATGGAAAGGTTTGTGATTTAATCGAATTACAATAATATGTGGTTTCTACTATTAACGTTTTCTGGAAAATTGGAACTTATTTAAAAAAAAACGAGTTGTTATTATTGAAACTACCCTTGAAAAACCGAGTGCAACGAGATACATGCGAACAACTTATTTCATCCCTTCAAAGTATTCGCCTTTACTGTATTCAAAATTTCAGTCGTTTGAGCGTCAGCACAGGACTTTAAGGTACACCCTACAGAAACTGAAAATTTGCCAACCCTTCGGCATTTCAGCTATATAATTATCGCGACCAATAAGGTGTTTTGCTCAGTTCTGGAAATGAAAAGAAGTCACATTGGGCCAGATTAGGCGAGTTCGGAGAGTGAGGAAGACCAGTTACCACTTTAGTCTTACATAAATGTGCGGCAATTGTAGACGTGTGTGCTGCAGGAGCGACAGTCCTGATAAACCTAACGCATTGCGTCCCTTTTTAGCATGTTTTTCAAGCCTTTTTAGCACACCGTTTCATTAAATTATGCCAGTAAATGCGTCGAGGAATTGCAACCTTAACAGTTTTTCCATGACAATGAAAGGAACAGCGTACATAATCTTCTTTCACTCATGTACCAATAATCCGTTTGGCGACACATGGCATCCTGATGGATTTGGTGACGCATATCTTGTTGCTGCATTTTCCAAATTTAAAAATATTCGAGTACCTTTACCAGCAGTTTAAGTTTGGTTTACTTAGTTTATACTAATTTATTTCAGCTCGATTGTGAAGAAAGCTTATTTAGTCACTCTAGAATCCGCTTTCTGAAAAAAAAAACAGTACTGGTGTGATATGACGAGGTACGGTCGTGACCCCAGTTGGGCTCGAACCCGCAACCTCCGGGACGAGCGGCTTACACCTTATCCTCTACACCACCGCTCACGCCGCTTAGCATTTTTGGGACGACTTTACTGAGCAAATAGGGTAGAAATGCGTCTAACCTTTAAAACATGCTTCCAGACCATAAATGCCGACCCGGCTGACATGCACAGAGACCTACGTGTAGTCAAATGTGAATCTTTTGATAGAAAAGTGTAGAACTTGAGGTAACTACACTAGATGGCCTTCCTCGACCTAGGAAATATCCAACAGACAATGCCGCTTGTAAACCTTTTCACCAAGCGTGTTACTGTTGCGTATGACAAAACAGTGGTCACAATTGCAACACAAACTCATGAAATAACAATTTAAATGGCTGTTAATTAGAAACTAAAATACCGATTTATAACAGATAGCTAGTGAGCTTGTCCGTGTAAAACATAGTTTATCCTCGTATATTACCTGAAAAGTCTTATGAATAAAAATAGTAAATAAACATTTCAAATACAAAGTTGAAAGTCTATATTTGCTGATTGTTTGATGTTATATAACCTTATTTCAGTCTTTGCCTGTATTTTTTTAATGTTAACT
>JAFMSR010002401.1:0-24936 GCA_022818135.1 Saxidomus purpurata
ATTTGGTAGCTAAGATTAATCACCTTCCATCAGATTTTCAAATACATTCAAGCTGCAACAATACTGTACGGATAATTTTGCATGCAAATTTCAACTTTGACCTTGGTTGACCTGGACAAAATCCCGACTGTGCTATTTTGCAAACTTATTTTCAAATTTCCTATAACTGATCTTGATTATGACCTTTTGGTCTGCTTTTTTTGCTTTAAAGCACAATGATTATCCGGTGAGCGATATAGGGTCATCATGACCCTCTTGTTTATTGTTTGAAAATAATTCTTGATACAGTTAAACAGTGATGTGACTTTGGCCTGAACAGTGTCGCCATACTGACAGGAACTGAAATGTAAATGACACAATATATTGAGTTCCAGCCTTCTAAATGAACAAATTCCTTACACTACCATCTGCTACCACTCTTTTTACACAGTTTGAATATAAAGGCCTTGTGTCTGGCGACCATGAGGTAGTGGTAGCATGTACCAATATTGGAAGTATCTGGTTCGATCCCCGCTGAAGCCGGTAACGGTAGTGTCCTTAAGCAATACACAATGATTCCAAATTGCCTCTCTTTCCTCGAGATTGATTCCATCTGAAATTAGTACTGAGAGCAATGTATACAAGTTGTAAGAACTTTCTCATAATCAAGGATAAACAAGTTGATGAGGTATTGCCATGTACACATTTATGGTATATCTGCCCAAATTCTCAAATGACAGATTTTCGAAAGCTACAGGAATACCGTTGGATATAATTTATTTACATAATTTTCCCTTCCGGCGATTTTGGGTAACTGTGAGGTTGGAATGCTACACATTCTGTTAACTAGATTCAAGGTTTTCCGCAAAACAAAATGGACTTGCCTTAAACTTGGAACTTGGTCTGCGATAAGAAAATAAACTAAACCGTGAGAAATATCCTTGCACAAACTGGCAATAAGGAAAACAACAAGTAGTCAGTATATAGGCGAATTAAAAGTTATTTACAGCAAGTTTCCTGCATCAGTGAAGATACGAGTATGTTCTGATAATTATTAATTCGGAAATAAACACATCATATTAATAACGTAACAATCTACTTAACACAAACCTGCGAAGAATAAACTCCCGTCTGGCTCCAGAACATCTTCTCGACTCACCAGAAGCACCCCATACCTAACAACAGGAATACGAAGATTCAAGTGGAGGAAAAGAGACCAGTTTTACCGGTAACGTGTAATGCCCCTTAAATGTTATAAGAAAAACCATTCTTGACATCACCATTTCTGTCCGTTTGAAGTAAGAAGCTTTAAGTTGAAAACGTGATACAATTTTGATACTGTATTCAAAAATAAACTTTAATTCAGATCTAGTTCAACCTTCCGAGCATGTAAGTATAAATACACACAAAAAATATTGTGTGTACTTCAATGCTGAAATGCAGAACAGTAGCAATGACAATTGCTTTGTCTGCCACAAAATAAATGTAACGTGTTTCAGGTAAAGGTAAGAAACGCAACACAATTTACAGTACATGAACTTGAGGGTACGATATGTTGTCCTAACATCGATGGAGGTCTTAATATCGGATTGTCTTAAAAGCGGAGCTTTACTGGATCTGCTATACAATGCTTTAATGCGGAGAAACATATAGCCTGATGTTGTCTATGATGGCATACTTCTACCACCACATAACCATGTAATTATCACGTTATATAACTATTTAGTCACTTAATTATCATGATAAATATCTGATCAACGCGTTAATTTGTATGTTATTAGATACTTATGTCAACACAAAAATGTGTATGGTATTGCACAACTTGCAACTTGCCAAACCACAACCAAAACAATGTAATCAAGCACCTGAAACAAATGAAGTGCTTTTATAGAATGATCATGTGCGACTCCATAACAACTGTCCAACACTAAAATATTCACTCAGTGAAGCCCCGGTATGGCGAAAAATGACGAAAAAAAATAACGCATTTTGCTTATGTTTAGACTACAACTGAAAATTGTCTGCAAATGCTTGAACCAACTGCTGCACTGTTTCTAACTCTTGAAACACTGTAAATCAAGAAAACAAGCTCAATGGTATATGGTATCTATACTGTTTTTTCAATATTTTAAGTCTCCTTTCACCTTAACTCTAGACAGATGGCAGCCATTACGCCTCTACTGCAGGGTCATTGTCACTTAATTCACTTTCTCCAAATAACTAAATCTCAGTATTTGACAATGAAAATGCGTATAATGGCATTCATTAATATGTTCAATCCAAACCATGCCCTTGGATCTGCATTTTACCTCTAATATGTATATTTAACCCAGCCCAATGCGACACTAATAAGAACCTGAAACTGCTTACTGCCTCTAAAGGTAGTGAAACTTAGTAACCAGCTGAACAATCTCAACACATAATCCAGTCTTTAAACATATACGAGTTGTTTTTCTTGAGAGATAAAGCTTTACCTGAGATTCTAGATTCATTAGTCACTTTAAAGTCCCATGATCACTTTGAATTTTCTCAAAGAAGCTGGTTTAATAACAGCTGAATACATTTATGCTCTACAACAATGATGAAGTCCCAGGATCTCTTTGAATTTTCTCAAAGCAAATGGTTTAATAACAGCTGATTACAATATGTATATTATATTTACTCTACAACAATGTTACCGTATGCCTTTCTTTTGTATATAGTTATGTAGTCCTTCGTGTTGTCAGAAAAGTATGTCTTTTTTGCAATATCATTAAAAATTAATAATATTTACTTTTTGGTTTGTAAGCAAACTTCATACAATTTTGTGTGCAGTGCAATTAACCGCATCGTCGGAACACCGTTAAATATTCCGTTGCCACTCCTGTATTTACATAGCGTAAAGAAGGGGACGTGGGTATTCGACGATGAATTAACCGTCACATTCACCGAAACATGGTAACGGTGGCGCTATGAGTATTTTGCAACGCTCAAAGTAACGACGGGGGTGAAATCTGTAAAAAGTGGTCGCCTTTATGCCGAACATACAGGACTGCTATATTGTGTAAAACGTGTGTGCTTGTGTAATATCGGAAGAGTACATGCATAATTTTATGTTTGATAATAACAAGTAGGGCATACACTATTATTTTGACTGCTTACTCAAGTTACTGAAACATTTACTTTTGACAGATAAACTATCTAGACTGTTCTAGTCTTGACATATACATAAGGTACTGTTATCTCATATCAGCGATAAGATGTGACGCAGTTACTTCTCCGTTATCTGCAAATAAATAACTCGACGATTGAATATAA
The DNA here is from genome assembly GCA_022818135.1 of Saxidomus purpurata. Taxonomy (NCBI): domain Eukaryota; kingdom Metazoa; phylum Mollusca; class Bivalvia; order Venerida; family Veneridae; genus Saxidomus; species Saxidomus purpurata. Next base: position 3,277 of record JAFMSR010002401.1, read on the forward strand.
CGGAATAGAAAAAAAAATCCGACAATTAGAGCGGGACTGATTAAGAATAATACGTGGGAAACAGCATCGGACAGCTGAATACAATGCATATTATATTCACTCTACAACAAGGTTAAAGTCTCAGGATCTTTTAGAATTTACTGATATTGTGAAATATATATATTGATAGAATAATGATAGAACCAGGTTCTATTCACTCTAAAACAATGTTGACATATTCATTTCTTTTGTATTCAAGTCGTTTTTTCACGTAAAAAAATTGTAGTTTTTGCAATATCATTGAAAAGTACTGCTCTATATTTCTAACATGTACACCGATTTTAAGAGTATATTTGTTTTTGGTACAAATAAGATCATTTCCACCGGTAAGACATCTTTCTTGGTAAAATACTAGTAAGAGCTACTTGTCAATGTGGTCCTGGGACTTTAACGTATGCTTTCTACTGTAGTTTATTCGCTTCGTCACCAAGTGTTATCAGAAAGTGTTTGCCTTTTAAAAATAATAACATGTATTGTATGAAAAGTGCTATGATCAATCTATGGGGGTGGGGGAGGGGGGTGCTTTGAGTTAAATCAATGGAGGGAAAACCTCCTAACTCCCTGCCTACTCTAGTTGATATTTAAGTCCCTTGACAGACTAATAGACAAGTGACCATGTAACAAGGTCATCAAAGAGGAGGTTTAGTGGTGGTTTAAGATTTTTGTTATTTCAGTTATTGTCTAATGTGGATTTAAATTCTTAAAGTGACATTATGCGCATTTTTTTCAAGTAAAAATCCAGCTGAATATGGTGTGTGTACAAAAGTGTAGAGGAAATAATAGCTTTTAACCCAATACACCAAACTCTTCACGCTACCAGTATGAAATAATAACTTTCCAAATATTGATTTTAGAGTCAATTTAAGAAAAGAACAACTGCATGCAGGAGTTGCTTCCCTTCCACTGCCGAAATCTCTACCAAGACACAATCAACTATCATTTTATGAGTCCGATTTTTTATATCTAAAGCACCAACTTCAAATACTAATGCGGCATAATCATTAATTTAACACATTTAAATGAACAGCAACCAAAAATTGCTTTTATAAAACTGTCACCAAAAATACACTATGTGCAGTAAGATGCGCATAATGTCACTTTAAAAGTGATTATCTCTGCGCCGAAGAAACAAACAAATTGTAAACTAGTGTACATGAAATATAGAATGTAATATACAATGTCGTATCATTTTGCAAATACAATACTTCAATTGTTTAGCATTTAACATATTTACACTCACAACTTAAATTATTAGACTATCTTAGTCTTGACATTTACATACTGTGTTTTATCTAATCCGTTATCTGTGGATAAACACCTAAAAAAGTAGGGGCGTAAATGTGAAATATGGCGGAAAGGGGAGAAGAAAAATCTGAAAACGAAAGCTGGACTGATCAGGTGCCCGGAAAACAACATTGGACAGCTGAAGGGAGTGACAATAAGTTATGTCAGCCATGTTTAAACAAGGACAAGAGAATCGCTGCTGTCATATTTTGCAAAACATGTAACGAATTCCAATGCACGGGTTGCTCAAACGTACACAAAGATTTTGCATTCATGGAAAATCACGAGCTTGTGGCAGTAAAAGACGTTAGAACAATACCACATGAGTGCGATATGAAAGGATTAGATAACTGCGACAAGCACCATAAGTTGCTGAAATTCTTTTGCGAGGACGAGAAAGTACTGTGCTGCAGCTCCTGCGCTATCGTTGACCACCGGAAGTGCATCAGTGTCGTCGAAATACAAAATATTGCCAGAAATTCCAGTTTAAATGATTCCGCATTGAAGGTCATGTTGCAAGATATGAAAGCGAAAGTAGAAATGGTTGTTAGGCAAACCCACGAATCGGAAAAGCACCTTGAGCACGATGTTCAAGAGATATCACGGAAAATTAAAAAAATGCGAGATGACGTGATGAAAATGTTTGACGACTTGGAAGTTTTTGTTTCCATGAAGGCTGCAGCATTTCAGACAGAGACTGTGACGAAACTGTTAAAGAAGAAGACTATATGCCAGAAACATGTTGCCGACGTGACATCATCGCTGGAAATAATTGAGAATGTTTATCAAAACGGAACGTCATCACAACAGTTTATAGTAGAACATAAACTAAAGGATCAGGTCAACGACCTACATACGAAGGTTGAAGAAACATGCCGAGACCCCAAGACCGTTAGGGTCTCATTCAACTTTGATCAAACATTACAACTACCACCACGTCCAATTTCCGAGTACATTCCAGGAAGGTTATCGCTTAAATACAACATACCGGACACTTTGAAAAATATTGTACATGTACATGAAGATTGTGCCGTGAAGCTTCAAATGATCACTTCCATTAAGTTGAAGAAGACTGGAGATGACACTAAGGAACCGTTATACACTGGACTGGATTTCCTGCCGGATGGTAGACTGGTTGTTGTGGATAGTTTTAACAAGAAATGTTTGATTCTCAATGAGAAGCTGAAGAGAGTAAGATCGTATCAATTATCGTATATGCCACATAGTGTTGTTGTTGTGTCTGAGGAGGAAGTGGCGGTAACAAGTGACAACAAGTACAAGATAGACTTTCTACGTGTCAGTAAATCTAACGAAATAACTCTAATAAGGACATGTGATGTTAAGACAGTGTACTCTTCTATATGTATGAAGGAGGATGGGAATTTTGTCGTTGGGACTATTGATGATACCAGACCTGTACGTATTGTATCTCTGTCAGGCGAAGAGAAAGATTTCAGTATCAATTTCCCAAACAAGCAATATCCTATAGGCACTAGTGCTTGTACATATATAAGGAACAGTGGCAAAGTCGTTCTTACCGATAGAGACGAGCATACCGTATATATATATGACGTCGCAACCAACACCAGAGTTGTTGTCAAGGACGACCAGATCAAGGAACCACGTTGTGTAGCAGTAGGTCCATCAGACTGTATTCTGGTATGTAGTAATAAAACAGACTCCATTGTACAGATCTCTCAGACAGGTCGTATCTTATCATCTTACAAGTTTGATGCCAGGTATCCATACAGAGTATGTGTATCACAGGACAAATCCATGCTCGCTATATCAACTAACTGGAATGGTAACAGGAAGTTACAGTTGTTCAAAATTACACAGTAACAGGACTGAAACATATTGCTGTACGGCATCAAAAAGACATGCTTCTTCCTCAGTGACACTGTAAATTTTAATATGTTTTTTTTGCTACATTTCTACAATTGTTCTTTATTTTTACAAATCAAATGTGATGTAGGAAATATTTGATAGAATGAACACGCAAAAATATTGTTTTATTTTTTATAATCATTTGTTTTATTTAATGATACGAGGGGGGTGTACATTGAAACTATATATTCTCTAATAGAGTACTGGAAGTGTGAAAAATAAATCTGCATGCGAAATTTTAGTATCTGCTCTGCATTTATTTTTCGCCCTGAAGAAAGCTTCAACCGTCACATTTTCTGCCGCAAAAATTAGGCATTCGACGACATTGTGATATTCAGCCAATCAAGTCTTTCCAATAATTTCCCGTAAAATTGACGTTTGGTCTAATGTAATACGCCGTTTCAACAAGTATTCCGAGAACATAAACAAGGGCACATTGGGTTTCTCTCAAGATCACATGTTTTTGAATACATGTATATTTATTTTCGACTGTATGCAGTATCTGTTTTTGAGTATAGTATGTACTTCGTGTTAGGTGGTTAGTGAGGCATAAGCACAAAGTTTTCGTGCCAGATGTATTGTAAATAGATGGCCATTCGAAGGTCCGAACAGGTATCGCTAACACGCAAACTTTAAAGTTTAAGATTTTAATTCATTATCAGAGTTCATTTGCTTTAGTTCAAATACAGTAAGAAAACATAATATTAACATGTATTTCTATTTTACAGCATGGTGAATTTTGTTACCATGGAATTCAATATTGTTTGACAGAACACGGTTGCAAGGGTATGTCAGATGGCGAGACATGAAATTGCACGATTGTGGTACAGATATATATATATAATCGGTAGCGAGTTCGGAATAGTGGTTCTGGACATTATTCACATGATTACTTCATTTCATGTGTCTTTTTCATATTACATGTTAATGACAGTACAGCCAACAGATAAAAGTGGCAATTGTTTTTTGTGAACCATTATTCATGTGTGATTGCTGAATGTATGTGTTATTAAATGATATGTTTGTTTGACTATGTGATTGCTCGATTAAATACACTACCTTTTCGGTACCACTCCTACATGATGTTTCTTGTTATTGACTAATGAGATAAAAATTATTTTATGTTTGGCCTAAATGAAATGACAGAGAAAACATAATAAGTTTTGAAACACAAGTTAACACAAATTGATCAGTAGGTTCTTAAATACAAAGAATACCCGTGATTTCAAGTGAGAGCCTAAGTTAACGGGATTCTTAATTCGGCGTGTCCTAGTCAGCTTAGTTGTGGCGTTGAAAGAAAAAAGACAGAAGCTAGTATTCTCTCGGAATACTGACAAGCAGTTTCCAGATTTCCAGTTGAGTTGTGTACCATTGTTCTAAAAGACTAGAAAGTATGTCAAAAGTTCATGATAAAAGTCAGTCGAGGACAATTTTCATTTATCAAAACAAACATTTTCATTAACTTTCAATGTGATTTGGTTCAAAATGTGAATTAAGAATGTTGACAGTTTTTCTATGTCACCTAATGTTACATATTGACGTGACCTGTTTTCAGACTTGACCTAGAATTCATCACGACATTCATTCGGACTAATTTACAGGATGTTCGGGTGCAAAATGTGGCTTCTAGAGGGTTCACTAAGAATTTTCTATTACTTGACCTGGTGACCTAGTTTTTGAACCCCAGAGTTTATCAAAAGAAACATTCTGACCAACTTTTACGATAGTTGGAAGCAATGTGGCTTCTACAAGGTTTTTTCAGTTATATGACATGTAGACCTAGTTTTTGACCTCACAGTTTTTAATTTGACCAAGAGTTCATCAATACAGTTCGGCTAATTTTTAAGGAGCTTGGGTACAACAAGCTCAATAGTTTTTGTAAAAGATCAGTGTCACATTCTAAAATTGCAACTGTCCAGGCGTCATTGTATTATTTGGTTCTACAAGGGGAGATTTAGTTTAGAAGTTAAGGTGTCTGCTGCTCATCTTGGAGGTTGCGGGATTGAGCCCAACTTGGGTCACGACCGTACCTCCTCATATGCCACCAGTACTGTTTTTTTTCCAGGAAGCGGACTCAAAAGTGATTCGATACGCCCCAAGCTTTCTTCACAATCAAGTTTAAATAAATTAGTATGAGCTAACTGATAATCATTGCATTTATGGTTTGATTTTCGAATGCAATATAAGGCATAATTCAATTGTGATACCGGTAGATATGGCTTTTATTTGCTATGTGAAGGGCAACTGGGTGCAATCAGAAAAAAAAACTGACAAAAGTGCTAATTAAGATGTTATGTATGTGTCAAGATTAAGTCCTTTATATTTGTAGATGTGCATGAACAATCTGAGAATGCCCGTATGTAATATATCCAACCCGGTGAAATCCAATAATTTCCATGTTTTATGTCCGTTTTAGTTTATGATATATAATTCTTATATAATATAGTCTTTTTTAATACGTACAACGTTTTTATGTAAAGTGTATGTAGGTTTCTACCCCTCAGGAATCATTCATGGTAAAATCTTTTACTTCTGAATTTGATTCTAAAAAACATACCAATTTTTTTTCCTTCATGCTAGGTTTTATGGAATGGCTTTAGTAGCATGACGGCTTTGTATTTTTGGGGCACATTTTTTAAAATGTTTTATGTCCTTTTTAGTTTATGATATATAATTCCAAATGTGATACATGTATTTTTATTCCACATGTATTTTGTTGACTGATTACGAGGTGAATATCCAAATCATAGAGGAATATGATATCCACTGATGCTGAAGTGAATATCATATGCTCATGTGAGCTTTTAGGATCGTTGGATGTCCGTCTGTCTGTCCAAAGTTGCTTCAAACATCTCTTAAACCGCTTGACTAATGGTGATGAAACTTGACAGGGATGTTCCCGCTTAGGAGTTCTACCAAGTTTGTTTAAAGAATGTCATTCCATGCAGAAAAATGGTTGCCATGACAACTAACAGGAAAAACTTTAAAAAATGTTTTTTACAGGTACATTGGCGAAAATGTCAGACTCATATTTGAAACAATAGAATTCTTAGATAAAAACAAAACACCAGGGCTTCTTATATTGGCTGATTTTGAAAAGCATTTGACAGCCTCAGTCATTCTTTTGTTTTCAAATGTTTAAAGAACTTTAATTTTGGACAGTCTTTTATGAACTGGATGAAACTGTTTCGCAACGATATAAATAGCGTAGTCATTAATAACGGTCATCTGACCGAATACTTTCCCATAAAGCGTGGTTTAAGACAAGGCTGTTCACTTTCATCTCTGCTGTCCATTTTGTGTATTGAACCTCTTGCAAACTATATGGAAATTGATAAACAAATAAAAGGTTTTACAATACATGGACAAGAAATTAAACAAACACTTTTTGCAGATGATGTAAGTTTTCTGAATAATTGAGAAGAAACATCGTTTGATGAATTAGTCAGTGTTATTACGAATTTCGGAATTATAGCAGGTTGAAAATTAAACTATCACAAAACCACAGTATTGCCTGTTGGATCGCTGACCCATACACACATTAAATTAAGCCCCAAAAATATTTTTGATACCTCTGAATCAGCGAAAACTTTAGGCATGGTATTCACAAACAATCCTGAAACAAATCAAAAAGTTAAGTTGTAACCCAAACTAAATAGCTTTAAAACAAAACTGTTTAAAACAATGGGAACACAGAAAACTAACTCTCCTAGGAAAGATCACTGTTATAAAAAACATTTGCAATACCAAAGCTAAAATATCCTTTAACTATACTACCAAATCCTGATTTAAACACAATCAACGATTTTGTAAAAGTAATGTATAATTTTATATGGGATAAAAAAACCAGAGAAGATCAAAAGGGAAGTTTTGCAGCTGAATTATGAACAAGGTAGGATAAAAATGATAGACCTAAATATTTTTTTTAATGCAATGAAGGCGTGTTGGGTTAAAAAGTTCTATAAAAATGAATCAAGTAAACTATGGAACATATTTTACGGAGATATATTAGATAAAGTAGGTGGCACACTAGTATTTCAATGTAATTTAGCTGAAAATGATATAAAAAGTATATGTAAAGAAAACAAATTTCTAAGTGACATTCTAATAGCATGTACAAAAATAAAATTCTTTGGAACAGTTAGGTAAACAGATCATATGGAATAACTCAAATATAAAAAAGACAAAAATACGTTTTACTTTAAGAAATGGCATGAAAAAGGAATAACAAATATAGAACACTTTCCAGTATAAATATATCATGCGAATTTTACCCACAAACAAGACCTTATTAAAAATGAACATAGCTAACACAAATATATGCGACTTCTGTAAGTATGCATCCTGAAAGTCAAGAACATTTATTTTGGACATGTACTTATGCTCAAGTGTTATGGAATAGATTAAGTGAAATTATTAAGAAATAACTTTGATATTCTTTTTAATTTAGAAAACATAAGATTTGGAAGATTACAAAATAACATGAAAAGTAATGTTGTAAACTTTCTTATAATTTTGATGAAGTCTTTTATATTTCAAATGAAATACAGATAAAGTTACCACATTTTGACATTTACATTAATTATCTGAAAAACAGAATCGGTATAGAAAAAGAAATAGCTGAATTGAATGGCAAAATTCAATACCACAATTTAAAATGGGGAACTATAAATATCCTCTAAGTTTTACACAACAACTCCCCCCCCCCTCTTTATTATACCATGACTATTATATACGTTTGTATAAGACTGAATAACAGAAAGAACAAACCTGCACTGGAGACGACACACAATTCATATTTCCCCCTTTTCTTTATCTATTTAAAAACATTGTTTTAAATGTATTTTGAAATAAATTACAATACTGTTTTAAAGTGTTAAGCGTTAATCAGCATATTCACCAAGGGAGTTTAACATCAGATATTGTTTTTGTATAAAAATAAATGTATGTATATCTCATAAATCATATATAATGTTGAAATAAATTATAAAAAAAAAAAAAAAAAAAACACTAAGGTCCGTACTTGTTCCACAATCATAATGAAAATATGTAAGAATGGTTGTCTCTATGATCTCCAGGCCAGGTTTGTATCAGGATCACATGGGGTCAAAAACTAGGTCAAATCAAAGGAGAACCCTTTTAACTTTCTAAACGGGCCACATTTACTATCCAGTTACCTTGGTCAGACTGCTTATCAATGGCATAGCTCAAGACTCATGTAGCATTCTACCTAAATACTGCTCGCAATCATTCATACACAATTCATATAGTTCAATGAGATTTCATATAAATCTTACAAATGCGATCAATAAAGCCCGCGAGATTAAGGTTTACATGTATCTGCAAATCATGACTTGATGAAACATCGTGTACATCAATTTGAGGATTTGAAACTAATATCTTTTATCATTATTTGTAGTTAGCTGAATGTGCAGTTATTCATTCTACGTGCACATTAAGGTACAAAATGTTCTACATATTGTAAGGGGAAGTAACATCTTTTTGGAGTTAAACATACTCTGTCAGCAGTTATAGTTTACAAGACTAAACTACCTGAGTAGGCTTAAATCAATAAGTTTGTATGTGAAATAAACACTGGTTTAAGATGTTTACCTATTCTAATCTGCGGGCTATCATAAAATGCTTAAAAATCCACAAATCTTACTTACTTTTGTTAGCCAAGAATAATCACCTTCCATCAGAATTTCAAATACATTCAAGCTACAAAAATACTCTACGGATTATTTTGCATGCAAATTTCAACTTTGACCTTAGTTGACCTTGACATCTGGCCCAGGTTTTGTTTTTCCGGTGATTAATATAGGGTCACCATGGCCCTCATGTTTATTGTTTGACAATAATTCTTGATATAGTTAAACAGTGATGTTCCTATTTGAACAAAACTTATGTATTGTGTATTATGTGTGTTTTCTAAAAAGAGGTGTCCTACTTATTGTTTAACAAAAGCAGGTCAATAATTAAACTAGAACTATCAATGAAGGTGATGTATACAACGTTTGGGCTATAATTCAAGAGTCATACGTTGTAAAGGTTTCGAAATTCTCTTGCAGTTTCGACAGTTAAAATTTATATTGTGTTAAAAATAAGTTGGGCACCTCTCGTACTTAAGAATATATATATATATATATATACATTGTGTTTACAACAAATCCAAAAAACTGATATTTAACAGCTCGAATGATTCAGTGATAATATTTACAAATAAATGCAGCAATAAAACTTTTTGATGTTACTATACTTAACTACTATACTGTTTTTTTGATGAATCAAATTTTTTGAAGCAATTTGGTAGAGGGTTTCTGCAAAATAATTTTGAAATTAAATGGCGGCCATGTTTTGTGATGAATCAAAATATTTTTAAAAATTTGGTAGCAGGTCACCAAAAGAACATTTCTGTAAAATTGTTTCGAAATTGAAATGTGGTTTTTGAGTTTTACCAGAGTTTTACATGGATCCAATTTCTTTTTAAGATGTTTAAGAAATCTCATTCTGAGAGAGGGCCACTCTGTGAAGTTTGACTGAAATTGACCCAGTGGTTTAGGAGGAGATGTCGTTTGAAGCAAATGTTGACGTATATACGATGTACATCCAACGATCCTAAAAGCTCACCATGAGCACTTCTTGCTCAGGTGAGCTAAAATAAAAGAAACCAAACTGTCTATGATCAATGAACTCACAAGTTTGGATGAGAACATGTATTAGTCGCCTCAAGGTATTACAAAAATATTAGAGAAAACACTACTAAATGTAAACTCTGCTACACAGGCGAGTCTAAAATAAGTAACTATTGACTTTCATAAAACTTCAAAGATGAATCCTTAACTAATAACGCATTTATGTTCAACGCTTATACTATGTGTGTCCCATATACTCCACCTAAGTCCAACATAGTCAGATATAGTTTTATTGTCTCTGGTTGTCACATTTACTCCACCATAATCCGACATATTGTGTCTGTGTGTTGCATTTACTCCACCAAAGTCAGACATGTTGTCTGTGTGTCACAATTTGTCTGTGTGTGTCACATTTCCTCCACTATAATTGGACATGTTGTCTGTGTGTGTCCTATTTACTCCACTTTAATTGGACATGTTGTCTGTGTGCCACATTTACCCCACCACAATTAGACATACTGTGTCACATTTACTCCACCATAATAAGATAAGTGTTTTTGATAAAGTTGCCAGGACTCAAAAGAATCTGCTCATACTTGGATGCCGACATCACATTCAGCTTGGGGTCCTTTCTAGATAAAACTGGAGTCTTGTCTGACCTAAAATTATAAACATTCTTAAAAAATGAATGTATTGGTGTTAACACCTTTTGAACAGTCACTGTATTTTAGTTTTAACAGGCAGGCAGTGTACTTTACCATCCTGGGAAGTACCAGTACCGTACCAGACTCTCATCCTTCATTGAACCTGCCATCTTTCTAACATAAACAGTCTACTAAGTTTGGAATGATCTTCCAGATATTGTGAAAAATAAATCCACAGTTCATGCATTCAAATCAACTTTAAAAAAGTACCTTCTTAATCTACAGTTTAGTTTATAGCAGTCAGAGTGCCTGCCAAGTACATTATATGAGAAGACTGAATATGAATTGATTTTGTAGTATGATAGTTTTCGTAAAGTATATATTTCATGTGATTTTTGTATATTTTTCTTGATTATTTGCTTAATTTTTATTTTCTTTGAAGGCCATATTGTAAATAAGGTGAATTTTATTCATTGTCTTAATATGCTACCTTCATGAAATAAAGAATTTATTATTATTATTATTATTATTATAATTAATATTTCTTGGACACATGCCTTGAACCCCTGCCCTTCATTCAGTGACATATTTTGTAATTTTAAGTTAGTGACCTAAAACACCGGACAACAGAGGCTCGTCTTAAACAAAATACAAGCAAGGCTTTGCTAGAAAAGCATATGTATACAAATGTATTATTCAGATGCCAATTTGCAATTTTTGGTATATAAGTCATGCGAATTAAACTTACACAGCTATTAATACCAATTCTAACTGCTCAGCTGCGTTTCCTATATTAGCATATAGAGAACAAGCTGCGGTTTATTTTACGATAAAATATAGCATGTTTCTCCAAGAATGACCTTCAGTATATGCCGTAACGATGTGATGCATGTTAACAAACGCGTCCAATCGCATTTCGCGTTTTAAAGTTACAATTGTTAACTAGTTCGGGTTCAATAAAGTTTGGGGTAGTTTTCAAAGCAAGTAACGTGTTACAATCGAAATAATCAATGCCTCCTAGTATTTTTTCGTTGAATAAAATACAGTCTGTCACCGACGTTCATTTGCGAAATATTAAAGATTGAATTCCTATGCATCCGAATTCCTTGACTGTTTTTATTCAATGATAAAGTACAGTGACACATTTTGTCTCGGTGGTAGAGTGTTTAGGAGGCAGTATACAGTTTCAGGCTGTTAGTGACGAATTGGCCAGGGTTAAATTTACAAATTAGAGGTAAAATGCAGATCCAAGTGCATGGTCTTGGTTGATAATATTAATACATGCTATATATGCATTTTCATTGTCAAGTATTGAGATTTAGTGATTTGATGAAAGTGAAACCAGTGACATTGACCTTGCATTAGTGACGTAATGGCTGCCAAGTACGAAAGCATGTCTGTCTAGAATTAGCCGGGAATGCAAGTTTCATTTTGACAGGGACCCTTGGAGATTTGAAATTTTGAAAAAACGGTATGGAAACCTTGTAGCATGGAGCTTGTTTTCTTGATTTACAGTGTTTCAAGAGTCGGAAACAGTGTAGCAGTTGGTTCCATCAGTGTAGAAGAATTTTCAGTGGTAGTGTAAACATTAGCAAAATGTGTTATTTTGTCGTCAGATTTCGCGATATCTGAAAACACAGAATGCTGAGCTGGTGGATGACGGTTTTGGTTTCGGACTGAAATTACTGGCATTTTTTATTGAGTCACACATGATCATGCTAAAAATGTACTACATTTGTTTCAGGTATGTGATTACAGTGTTTGGGTTGTGGTTTTGAAAGTTGCGGAGTCGAGTGTTGTGTGAAAAGCCAAGAAAACTGTAGTCTGCCTCCTTAGAGTTGCTGACTTGAAATCACTGTAATATCTCATAGATTGAGGGCCAAGGGTTCTGACCCTGCTATCAACCATGTCTCTTTATGTGAGATAGTTGGCAGTTTCTTAGGGAGGATAAGAGTCTTGTACAGGTTCTTCCAAGAAAAGATGGCTAGGTACATGTAAACTGCCCGCCTGTTAAAATGACCAAAATACGGCTGGAATGGGCATTACACTCCTACAACAACAACAACAACAACAACAGTGACACATTGCTTATTTCTTGTTTTTTAAAGTTACAACATTGTGCACAAAAATTAAAGGCCCCTGGTCACATTAGATGTTATACAATTACTCACAGTACTTATATCAGCATGAAAGGTGTCTTTACATTCCATTTCACTGATATTTCAAAATGCGGAAAACCGTTTCTGAAAACGCAGTTTTTATTTATAATTATATAGAAACAACATGAATATGAATGGAAGGCATACATCAACACTGTTTTAGAGCAAAAGAAGAACACAAATCTACCATCATTCTATCCGAGCAAAATTCCAAGTGATCACGGGGTTTTAAGAGTAAATATCTGTGTCATTAACCCCAGTCTATATAAGTTCTGAAAATATCAACAGCTGGATATTTATATATAATTAAATTATCGTGGTAACCCCTGACTTATCCATAACTTGCACCAATTTTGTCACCAAATTCGTGCTCTGATCGCATTTGGAAACATTGGCGAGTGACATAGGAACCCTGAATTGATAACAAGTTCCTGTCAATCGACCAAATAACACCCTCAAAATAGCTCCTTATACCAGACCTGACAGGTTAAATCAAACTGAAACCAAGATACCAGTACATACCCTGGTTTCTTAAACAGCTCGGCATCTCTATCATTATTAGGACCCAAGTCGTTAAAAGAATATGATTTGTTGGCGGAGGTCATCATTTTTCCATCTGACAAATGACATGGACTATCCACTTCCGCTACGTGTGCGCCATATCTGGTCCGGAACCACACTAAAATGATCTTCTGTTAACATAAAATAGCAAAATATCTATAACTCTTGTCTTTCTTAATTTGTACATGTATATGCTAAAATATATGACAAGCTCATCCGGACGGACGCATTAACATCAGACTGCCAAACTGACAACTATGTTGACACGCTGTCAGTGAGTTTGACAAAAACCAAAGATTTTCTACAAATTACTAGCACAATGATCCAGGGAAATAACCCTGTACAAACCCGAGAGAGCTGAACACTGGCTTGTAGGACTTGCTAGAGAATTGTTATCAGACCCTAGGATAAGGTATCTCAAATTGATCTTCATATGCTTACACACCTATAACAAGATCACAAGATGTATGGGTGCATGTATGTTTTCTGGATCCCCACTGTACAATTGACATTCTCACAACCTATTCCATACACAACTATTTTCTAACTTTTAAAAATATTTGAAAATCTGATAAATGGTTCTTGTTTAATATCATCATTTATATGCAAGAACTTGGACACAACACAGCACATAATGAACAAACCTCAAACAGTCCTTTCGAAGTCGCACAGAACGTGACTGCTACCACTCTTTTTACATATTTTGAATATAAAGGCATTGTGTCGGGCGACCATGAGGTAGTGGTAGCATGTACCAATATTGGAAATATCTGGTTCGATCCCCGCTGAAGCCATGTAGAGGGAGTGTCCTTAAGCAATACACACTGATTAAAAATCGCCTCTCTTTCTTCGAGATTGATTCCATCTGAAATCAGTACTGAGAGCCATTAATACAAGTTGTAAGAACTTTTTCATAATCAAGGATAAACCAGTTGATGAGCTATTGCCATGCACACATTTAAGGTATATCTGCCCAAATTTTCAAATGGTTGATTTGGCACAAAAGAGTTGACAGATTTTCGAAAGCTACAGGAATACCGTTGGATATAATTTATTTACATAATTTTCCCTTCCGACGATTTTGGGTAACTGTGAGGTTGGCATGCTACAAATTCTGTTAACTAGATTCAAGGTTTTCCGCAAAACAAATGGGCTCGTCTTAAACTTGGAACTTGGTCTGCGATAAGAAAATAAACTAAACCGTGAGACCTATTCTTGCACAAACTGGCCATAAGGAAAACAACATGTAGTCAGTATATAGGCGAATTAAAAGTTATTTACAGTAAGTTTCCTGCATAAGTGAAGATACGAGTATGTTTTTATAATTGTTAATTTGGAAATAAACACATCATATTAATAACGTAACAATCTAATTAACACAAACATGCGAAGAATAAACTCCCGGCTGGCTCCAGAATTTTTTCTCGACTCGCCAGAAACATCCCATACCTAACAACAGGAATACGAAGATTCAAGTGGAGGAAAAGAGACCAGTTTTACCGGTTACGTGTAATGCTCCTTAAATGTTATAAGAAAAACCATTCTTGACATCACTATTTCTGTCCGTTTGAAGTCAGAAGCTTTAAGTTGAAAACGTGATACAATTTTGATACTGTATTCAAAAATAAACTTTTATACAGATGTAGTTCAACCTTCCGAGCATGTAAGTATAGATACACACACAAAATATTGGGTGTACTTCAATGCTGAAATGCAGAACAGTAGCAATGACAATTGTTTTTCCTGCCACAAAATAAATGTAACGTGTCTCAGGTAAAGGTAAGAAACGCAACACAATTTACAGTACATGAACTTGAGGGTACGATATGTTGTCCTAACATCGATGGAGGTCTTAATATCGGGTTGTCTTAATAGCCGAGCTTTACTGGATCTGCTATACAATGCTTTAATGCGGTGAAACATATATCCTGATGTTGTCTATGGTGGCATACTTCTACCACCACATAACCATGAAATTATCACGTTATATAACTAGTTAGTCACTTAATTATCATGATAAATATCTGATTAACGCGTTAATTTTTATGTTAACAGATACTTGTGTCAACACAAAAATGTGTATGGTACTGCCCAACTTGCAACTTGCCAAACCACAACCCAAACACTGTAATCAAGCACCTGAAACAAATGAAGTGCTTTTATAGAATGATCATGTGCGACTCCATAACAACTGTCCAACACTAAAATATTCACTCACTGAAGCCCCGGTATGGCGAAAAATGACGAAAAACAAAACCGCATTTTGTTTATGTTTAGATTACAACTGAAAATTGTCTGTAAATGCTTGAACCAACTGCTGCACTGTTTCTAACTCTTGAAACACTGTAAATCAAGAAAACAAGCTCAATTGTATATGGTATCTATACCGTTTTTTCAATATTTTAAATCTCCTTTCACTTTAACTCCAGACAGATGGCAGCCATTACGCCTCTACTGCAGGGTCATGGTCACTTAATTCACTTTCACCAAATAACTAAGTCTCAGTAATCGACAATGAAAATGCGTTTAATGGCATTCATTAATATGTTCAATCCAAACCATGCCCTTGGATCTGCATTTTACCTCTAATATGTATATTTAACCCTGCCCAATGCGACACTTAGAGCGCGAAACTGCTTACTGCCTCTAAAGGTAGTGAAACTTTGTAACCAGCTGAACAATCTCAACACATATTCCAGTCTTTAAACATATACGAGCTGTTTTTCTTGAGAGATAAAGCTTTACCTGGGAGTACCTCCTCTGGCGAGTTTTGAAGTCATTCCGTCTTTGTCCTGAATTTTGTAAATAAACCTTCCTTTTTTGAAAAAACCACTTTTTTAAAAAAATGTTTGTTTTTTTTTTTTTTTATTAAATATTTTAAAAAAAAAAAAAAACCCCCAAAAAAAAAAAAAAAAAAAAAAAAAAAAAAAAAAATTTTTTTTTTTTTTTTTTTTTTTTTTTTTTTAAATATTGTATAAAAAAAAAAAAACTGAAGACCGGTGAAATCACAATAATAAAAACCCCCCCACCCCCCCCTCTTTCCCTTTCCCCCCCCCCCCCCCCTCCCGTAAACGTTTTCGGGACCATCCTTAAAAAAAACCACCCCCCACCCCTTCACCAAAAAAAAAAAAAAAATTTTTTGAAGACCCCCCCCCCCAAAAAAAAAAAACACAAACCACCCCCCAAAAAAAAAAAAAAAAAAAAAAAACAAAAAAACAAAAAAAAAAAAAAAAAACCGGACATTTGTTATATCTTCAATTACTACTTATTGAAAAATAATGAAATTGGCATTTTTGTCACCCTCTTTAAATGCAAAATCAATATTAAAGTATGTAACAGTAATTGTTTTCGATAGCTCATGTAGAGAATTTAACATGGTCTTTAAACAAGATAGCATTGAATGTTTCACATATATTATAACAACATAATAAGAAGATATTATATGAAGAAGACATTATAACTCGACACTTTGACAAGATACCAGCAAACTTAAGAATATATAACAGTTCATTAACAATACATCACAACAATTTGAGAAGATAGAAAACCATTGTAACAAGACAGGGCACTCAGTTAACAAGACAAATTATAATGTCTAAACATAAGACAGCTACGCAGTTCCATAAGTCTAGATTCATTAGTCACTTTAAAGTCCCATGATCATTTTGAATTTTCTCAAAGAAACTGGTTTAATAACAGCTGAATACATTTATGCTCTACAACAATGTATTTACTCTACAACAATGTTACCGTATGCCTTTTTTTGTATATAATTATGTAGTCCTTCGTGTTGTCAGAAAAGTATGTCTTTTTTGCAATATCATTAAAAATTAATAATATTTACTTTTTGGTTTGTAAGCAAACTTAATACAATTTTGTGTTTAGTGCAATTAACCGTCACATTCACCGAAACGTGGTAACGTTAGCGCTACGAGTATTTTGCAACGCTCAAAGTAACGACGGGGGTGAAATCTGTAAAAAGTGGTCGCCCTTATGCCGAACATACAGGAACAAAACTGCTATATTGTGTAAAACGTATGTGCTTATGTAATATCGGAAGAGTACATGCATAATTTTATGTTTGATAATAACAAGTAGGGCACACACTATTTGATTGCTTACTCAAGTTACTGAAACATTTACTTTTCACAGATAAACTATCTAGACTGTCCTAGTCTTGACATATACATAAGGTACTTTGATCTCATATCAGCGATAAGATGTAACACAGTTACTTCTCCGTTATCTGCAAATAAATAACTCGACGTATGGGCGTGAATATTGAACATGACGGAATAGAAAAAAATCCGACAATTAGAGCGGGACTGATTAAGAATAATACGTGGGAAACAGCATGGGACAGCTGAATACATTATATTCACTCTACAACAAGGTTAAAATCTCAGGATCTTTTAGAATTTACTGATATTGTTAAATAAATATAGTAATAGAATAATGATAGAACCAGGTTCTATTCACTCTAAAACAATGTTGACATATTCATTTCTTTTGTATTCAAGTCGTTTTTTCACGTAAAAAAATTGCCAGGAAGCCTTTTATAGTTTTTGCAATATCATAGAAAAGTACTGCTCTATATTTCTTAGATGTACAACGATTTTAAGAGTATAATTTTGTTTGGTACAAATAAGATCATTTCCACCAGTAAGATATCTTTCTTGGTAAAATAAGAGCTACTTGTCAATGTGGTCCTGGGACTTTAACGTATGCTTTCAATTGTAGTTTATTCGCTTCGTCAGCAAGTGTTATCAGCAAGTGTTTGTCTTTGAAAAATAATAACATGTATTGTATGAAAAGTGCTATGAGTAATCTACGGGGTGGGGCGGGGGGGCTTTGAGTTAAATCAAGGGAGGGAAAACCTCCTAACTCCCTGCCTACTCTAGTTGATAATTAAGTCCCTTGACAGACGAGACACGTGACCAAGTAACAAGGTCAGCAAAGAGGAAGTTTATTATTTCATTTATCGTCTAATGTGGATTTAAATTCTTCAAAGTGATTATCTCTACGTCGAAGAAACACAAACAAATTGTAAACTAGTGTACATGAAATATAGAATGTAATATACAATGTCGTATCATTTTGCAAATACAATACTTCAATTGTTTAGCATTTAACATATTTACACTCACAACTTAAATTATTAGACTATCTTAGTCTTGACATTTACATACTGTGTTTTATCTAATCTGTTATTTGTGGATAAACACCTATAAAAGTAGGGGCGTAAATGTGAAATATGGCGGAGAGGGGAGAAGAAAAATCTGAAAACGAAAACTGGACTGATCAAGTACCCGGGAAACAACATGGAACAGCTGGAGGGAGTGACAATAAGTTATGTCAGCCATGTTTTAAAAAGGGCAAGAGCATCGCTGCTGTCATATTTTGCAAAACATGTAACGAATTTCAATGCACGGGTTGCTCAAACGTACACAAAGATTTCGCGTTCATGGAAAATCACGAGCTTGTGGCAGTGAAAGACGTTATAAAAATACCACGTGCGTGCGATATGAAAGGATTAGATAACTGCGACAAGCACCGCAAGTTGCTAGAATTCTTTTGCGATGACGAGAAAGTACTGTGCTGCAGCTCCTGTGCTATCGTGGACCACCGGAAGTGCCACAGTGTCGTTGAAATACAAAGTATTGCCAGAAATTCCAGTGTAAATGATTCCACATTGAAGGTCATGTTGCAAGATATGAAAGCGAAAGTAGAAATGGTTGTTAAGCAAGCCCACGAATCGGAAAAGCTCCTCGAGCAAGATATTCAAGAGATACCCCGGAAAATAAAAAAAATGCGAGATGACGTGATGAAAATGTTTGACGACTTGGAAGTATCCGTTTCCATGAAGGCTGCAGCATTTCAGACAGAGACTGTGACGAAACTGTCGAAGAAGAAGACTACATGCCAGAAACATGTTGCCGACTTGACAAACTCGTTGGAAATAATTGAGAATGTTTATCATAACGGAACGTCATCACAACAGTTTATAGTAGAACATAAACTAAAGGATCAGGTCAACGACCTACATACGAAGGTTGAAGAAACATGCGGAGACCTCGAGACTGCGACAGTCTCATTCGACTTTAATGAAACATTACAACTACCGCCGCGTCCAATTTCCGAGTACATTCCAGGACAGTTCACACTTAAATACAACATATCGGACACTTTGAAAAATATTGTACATGAAGATCGTGTCGTGAAGCTTGAGAAGATCTTGTCCATTGACTTGAAGCAGACTGGAGATGACACCAAGGAACCGTTATACTCTGGACTGGATTTCCTGTCGGATGGTAGACTGGTTGCTGTGGATAATTTTAACAAGAAATGTTTGATTTTCAATGAGAAGCTGGAGAAAGTAGTATCGTATCAGTTATCGTATTCACCACATAGTGTTGTTGTTGTATCTGAGGAGGAAGTAGCGATATCAAGTGCAAAACAGTACAAGATAGACTTTCTACGTGTCAGTAAATCTAATGAAATAACTCTAATAAGGACATGTAATGTTAAGACACAGTACGAGTCTATATGTATGAAGGATGATGGAGATTTTGTCGTTGGGACTATTGATAATACCAGACATGTACGTATTGTATCTCTGTCAGGTGAAGAGAAATATTTCAGTATCAATTTCCCAAACAAGCAATATCCTATAGACGCTAGTGCTTGTACATATATAAGGAACAGTGACAAAGTGGTTCTTACCGATAGAGACGAGCATACCGTCTATATATATGACGTCACAACCAACACCAGAGTCGTTGTCAAGGATGATCAGATCAAGACACCACTTGGTGTAGCAGTGGGTCCATCAGACTGTATACTGGTATGTAGTTATCATACAGACTCCATTGTACAGATCTCTCCGACAGGTCGCATCTTATCATCTTACAAGTTGGATGCCAGGTGTCCATACAGAGTCTGTTTTTCACAGAACAAATCCATACTCGCTGTGTCAACTGGCTTGAATGGTAACAAGAATTTACAGCTGCTCAAAATTACACAGTAACAGGACTGAAGCATATTGCTGTACGGCATCAAAAATACATGCCTCCCCAGTTATACATTCTAAATTTTCATATGTTTTTGTTTCTACATTTCTACAATTGTTCTTTACTTATTTTTACAAATCAAATGTGATGTAGGGATGAACACGCGAAAATATTGTTTTATAATCATTTGTATTATTCAATGATACGATGGTGTGAACATTAAAACTATATTTCTATAATAGAGTACTGGAAGTATGAAAAATAAAACTGCATTGTTATATTCAAGCCAATCAAGTTTTTCCAGTAATAATAATGTTAGAACAAACCGCCAACGAGAATTTGGCGAAAAACATGTATTTGTTTATGCCAATAAACATTTTGACTTTGCTACAGCTGCTGGCAGTGTCAGTTAACATTTAACATAGTATTTTCCCGTAAAATTGACGTTTGATGTAATGTAATGTACGCCGTTTCAACAAGTATTCCGAGAACATAAACAAGGGCACATTGGGTTTCTCTCAAGATCACGTTTTTGAATACATGTATATTTATTTTCGGCTGTATGCAGTATCTGTCTTTGAGTATAGTATGTACTTCGTGTTAGGTGGTTATTGAGGCATAGGCAGTTTTCGTGCCAGATGTATTGTAAATAGATTGCCATTCGAAGGTCCGAACAAGTATCACTAACACGCAAACTTTTAAGTTTAAGAACTTGAGTCATTATCAGAGTTCATTAGCTTTAGTTCAAATACAGTAAGAAAATATAATATTAACATGTATTTCTCTTTTAAAGTTAGGTGATTTTTATTACCATGGAATTCAATAACGGTTGCAAGGGTATGTCAGATGTTGCACGATTGTGGTACAGATATATATAAAATCGGATAATCCGATGTAATGTAGCGAGTTCGGAATAGTGGCACTGTACATTATCCACACAATTTCTTTATTTCATGTGTCTTTTTCATATTACATGTTAATGACAGTACAGCCAACAGATAAAAGTGGCTATTTTTTGTGTGTGAACCATTATTCATGTGTGATTAGTAGTAGTAAATTGAGTGTGCCCCCCCACCGAAATTTGCCCATACCCGAAATTTGCCCATACTGATATTTTTGCTTATTACGATATGTTTGCGCATGAACGATGTAGGGGAAGTAACTGCTACAGAAACTGGTTTCTATCACCGCAAGAGTGATGTCTACCCGAAACTTTTGCTCATACCAACATATGTGCTCATATGGTCTAAGGGAAACAATTGTGACAGTCATTCGAGTTTTATGTTGACAAGAGTTCTCCTTTTGAATGAGCTGAATTAACCAATGAGGAGTGAAACAATGACGCGATTGAATCCGACTCGATAAAAAGAGCAGACTTTTCAGGTTATAACGACCGGTTCGGAGACCATATCATCGCTTTTGCGTCCGCCATTCAATTAGC
>JAFMSR010002402.1:0-24899 GCA_022818135.1 Saxidomus purpurata
AATTAAGTGCTTTGCTATTGCACGAGCGCAATGTTTCTTTGGTACCACACTCATCAATGTCGTATAAATTAGAATGTCCATGCCGTCGCATACACAAGCTTCATAATCAATTTGCAACGTAGGATAGTAGACTAAAACGATAACTATAGGAAATATCATGTATTCAGAATTTAATATTTTTGTAAATGTTTTATTCAGCAATTTTTATGTATTTCAAGTATTAACTGAACAGTTCAACGGCTTATCAATAGTTTTTATTTGTTCAAACAATTTAAGGTTTACATGTTTTGCAATGGAATTGTGTATACTCTGCTGTTTGAGCTGTATCTAAAGTTATGCTACCTGTTGTCTTGTCGATATTTCCCTTCAAAATTTCCATATTTAATTCTGTTCAAGAACGATTCTTTGCAAACATGATACATACTATAAACATTATATAATGACAATAATAATATTAATAGTCATTCAATAATAGCCATTTCTTTATTTCATAAGAAGGTAAGCACATTAAGTAAAATGTAACGTACACTTATTTACAAATGATGGTTTGTAAAACAGCAAATGAAACATTAAAACAAGAAGGTAAAACACATGTATCAATCTTTCTACCACATACATAAATTACTCATTCCCGAAATACACTCTCAAGTGATTCATAAAATGACATTTAACATATTTTTACATGCCTAGTAATATTATCGAACAGGTTCGAGATGGTACATATATCATACAAACATGTATCACACATCCAACATAATTATGTGATTTTCCAACGGAAATTTCATATTCTCTCAAATTCAATAAGTTTTTATTTCTTGTACAAAGGTTCCAAATATGACTACCGTGATAAGTAAACCTATCTTTCATGTTATTAGTTTTCTGCTTTGGTAAAACAAGATTACGTCGTCTTGTTGATCTTAAAACAATATTTTCATTGTATGCAAACGATAATAGATCTGACATATCAGGAAATGATTTATTCTTGCATTTAAAGACCTTTATGACGAGCTAATTCAAAATTAAATATCAATTAGAACATATCTAACAGAAAGGTGGGCTTCTCAATTTTTGACCAGGATAGTTAAAAAAAAGTTCACTGTTTGGGAGTAAAACTAAGATACAGAATAAACTGTATTTGTTTGGCAAAGTTTATTTTTCAAGTAGTATAAATAAGTGATTTATGTCTTTTTAAATTATAAAGTCACTTTAAAGGGTAATGAATTGTTTATTAATATACCTTTTATCTTGTCGCATTTTCCATTCAAACAATTGCACTCTAGAAGACAATTCTTAACCTGCCAAAATGATAGCTATCACATTCTATAATGACACAAAAGTATCAAAGTCATTCGAATTAATCCATTTCATTTTATATAGAAACAAATGATTTTTGTCATAAGCAACTTATGTCTTTAAATTAAAGGTTAAACAGATGATTTTAGCCCGCATAAAGGTATCGAATTAGCATTTAGTTTTAAAATGTCTACACTTTCCTAATTTATACACAGTTGAGCATATTTTAATGACTAAATCGTTTTTAAAGTAAGTGATACATTTCTTATAAAGAATATGATCAGTACTTTCTACTGAATTATAGTTTTATTTTTTATTAACCTGAGCACGTGCGGTTGTCATTCTCAAGCTGCATTCCAACTGGACAGTCACATAGAAAAGATCCATCAGTATTACTACACGTAGCATCTTTGTCGCATTTGTTTTTAGCAGTGTCATCACATTCGTTTATATCTACAATTAAGAATATTTAAAAAACTTTTTTCAAGAAAACGTCTGGAAGGACTAGGTAAAATGTGTAAATTTAAAGGCACCAACAAATGCTTGAAAACGTTTACATGTATTGGAAGATTTCAAGTGTTTTTTTACATAGTTTATTGACCTGATATATCTAAATGAATGATAATCACTTTACCATAAAAGGTGATATATCTAAATAAACGCAGTGAACACTTTCACATAAAAAGCAAACTACAATGTACGCTAAGAAATCATAACATTTAGATATCAAAACAGTTACTTATATATACCGGAAACTCGCATTATCTTGACATGTAACTTACCATTGCAGGTTTGGTTGTCGAAGTCGAGCTTATAACCTACACGGCACGAACATTTTGCGTTGTTTGTCCCCAGAACACAGAAATGAGAACATGAAAGATTACTGACTTTCAAGCAAGGATCGGATACTAAAATGAGAATAATTTTTATGTTCAGAATATTTACTTTTTAAAACAATTTCTTCAAACTTGGCATTTTGACTGATTTTAATCTTGAATTATTTGCCAAATTGAAAATAATTTTAACAATTTAACATGTGTTCATGGGCAGATAATTCAAAATCAAGACTGGTGACCTTGAAATTTTATTTCAAATTTCTGTTGCAATCTTCTGTCAAAATGCCATGTTCGAAGAAATTCTATGAAAGGGAGCATTTTGGCTTAACATACACATATGCAACTTTAAAATATACAGAACACTTTACAGAAATTTAAACCGGAACCTTTTCATTGGATCATTTGTTCTAAAATATGTTAATTTCAAACTGATAGAAGAACCTTATTTTTTTACCAAAAAGGAAAAAAATATATATCATTATGAAATACGAATATACTTACATTTTATGCATTTTTGGCGATCGTTGCTAAGTGTGTAACCGAAGTAGCATTCACAACTGTATTTTCCTGGGTTATTGACACATATCTGTTCGCACTTTGATGTTCCTATTTCACACTCGTCAATATCTGGAGGAGTAAAATTACAATTTTCATTACTATTTATCATGTGCTACTGCATTGTAATTTTCTCAATTCACTTTTTTGTTTTGCCGTGACTTTCCTAGAGTAATGTGTTCCTATGTTGAGTTGCGTGTCATTTTCGATGTTGAAATGACATGATGTGTATCTGAGAAGTTGATCTTAATCGCTGTTAAATCAGCATTTCTGAAGAAATATTTTTAAAGCTGTTCGTTCATAGTTTCCGGTAAAAATATAATTTTCTCATTAATGATATACTTAAATAAAATGTAAATGAAATGGCAATCAGTAATACGTTTATATTTTAGTTACCATTGAACGAAAACATCCTATGTCTGATGTCCATAAATGTTCCTAAGTTGGTTTAACATGTACATGATAAATAAACGTTTTAAAGTTGAACATATTCGAAGAGCGTTTGTATTGCTGTTTAACAACATCATTCACTATATGTTTAAATTGGAATTTCAAAAGCGTTTGTATTGTTCAATTTGGTAGCGTGTAATTAAAAAAAACACTGACACAATTTACAGGAATAAACACTGAAACCTTTTAAATTGATGACTCGTTCTAAACTTTATTCGAAGAACCTTGTTTGTTTCATTAAAATCTGAGAGCGACCAGCTTGAAAAGTGACGGTACATGTAAATTGCAACTGTTCAGACACTTATTAATGTCTGCATACCCGATCTATATGAGGTGTTGGATTTTTCAGGTTCATGTTGTATCTGTAGATCATTATATTTTGCATTTGAGATATGTTTGATCTGACACATTTAGATATTTAAATGTATTTACCTTTACACGCGGTTTGTTTGATCTGACACATACCTTTACATGCGGTTTCATTAAATCTAGTATATCCAGCATTGCATTTGCAAGAATAGCTACCGAAACTGTTTTCACATAATTGTGCACATTTGTGCAGCCGAGGATCTGAACACTCATCCGAATCTGAAATGAGATTAAGATTTTTACTGTGGCATCTTCCTTGAAACTCGAGTATAATAAAATATGTGACAGAATACAATATGGCTAATTGTACTTTATTAAAAGTGCGTCAATTAAAAGTGTAATTCAATGCAAAATCCTCTGAATTTCTATTATTAAAATTATAAACTCGCTTTAACATGTGACAGGAATTTTTATTATGAAATCTTTCATATACTCAAAATTACCCACTCTTTTTTAAAGATAGTTTAAAGTTAATATTGTTATTTTCAAATGAAGTTAGTGTATATAACAAAAATATTTATGTTTTCAACGACACAATTGCATCGAAATCATTAAATGGTCAACTACACATAGAGTAAGCAAACACCAAGCAGTAAATTTACCGGAAATTCGTCAAGTTGCAGTAAATATATTAATAAAAGTAAAATGTGAATGTTTTGCGTATACTTTTAAATGCTTGATACGAAACAACCATGGCAACAACATGACACTGTGAAATATGTGTGAATTAATTCTAATTGTTTGATCCAGATTATTATTGGTTTGTTTTCGATTTTGATTTTATTGTCGTTACCTTCGCATGTCCCTTGCTCCGTTTCGTTAAATTCAGCTTTACATTTACAGCTATATGATCCAACGCTGTTGATACATTCTTTTCTAGGGTCGTCACACGTTTGAGTCGGCAAGGCACATTCGTCAATATCATCATTACATGTGTCACCTTGCCACCCAGCGTCACAAACACATCCTTTAACGTTGTCACACCTGTTTGCGCCACGGCCGGTACATATACAGTCTTTTGTGCAATTGTCGCCCCAGTGAAGAATGTCACATTCTTTTATTAAAACAAAAAAAAGATTTCAAATCAGCACACATTTAATAGCCCTACCCTTGATTCCATAATCCTCTTTTCTGGACTTGTTTGGTGTTTAACTTTAAGGCATATTTTAAATTATGGTAAATATAGACATTCGAGAGTAAAACGTACAGGAAAATATCAATCCATTAAAAAGATTAACTTTATTGTGTAAAATGCATTGGCTTTATAATAAGATTCTATCAAAGTAAATATTAATAGAGTTGTGATATGTTTGGCTTCAATTATAATAATTTAAATGCTCAAAGTACTTGCCTTTACATGTTGTTCTTTCTTCGAGCTTGAAACCTGGGTAACAAATACATTCAAAGCTACCGTTTCTATTGACACAATCTTGTGGACAGAGACCTCTACTGCATTCATCAATATCTAAAATGATAACATTGTCCCTTTTAAATGCAGATAAATCCGCTGAAACTGAATGGAATGATTAAAAATTGTATAACATAAAGTTTGTCAAGGATGTAATGAATTAATTAGAACTTTATAGTTTTACCTTTACAGTGTTTCCTAGTGCTGTCTAATTCATATCCATCGTTGCAGAAGCAGACTGAGTCTTCATTATCTATAGTACAGCCGTTTGTGTCAGAGCATCCGTCTTGTTCCGTTTCAGAGCAAACACCATCTATTAGAAAACAATAGGGCTATGATAGCCTTAATCGCTCACCAGAATTCTATTTAATCACCGGGATACCATCATTTCTTCTTTAAATTGGTCATTATATATTGAAAGACAGAGTTAATTTTAACACACAATTTTCGGTTACCAGGGGAGACCAAATATTGAGATGAATCAAGACATCGAGAACAACTTTGGTAGATTCATATAAAGACCAATTTTTGAACTAATTTCAGCATTTGACCATCGTTTATTATTAGATATTTCTTACCGTAAAGATAATGATAAAAAGCTTTATTTACCGATGCATATAATCAACTGATAACATTAATTACAAAGCTATTGTGCGACAAACAGGGTTTCCAGAAACAAGTACTTACCTTTTCCTAGAAGCAGGTAGCTTCTCTTTATCTTCCTGACGCTACCCTTTTTAATGCTTAGCGCCAAGCAAGTACCATTTTTACGTCTTTGGTATGACACGGGCAGGATAATGAAGCCATACAAGTACAGGACCGTAAATTATCTCCGCACTATTCTGGCCATAGTTTTGTCAGATTCACATGATTTAAACAATTTTCGGAAAAGGTCACCGAATAAACATTTCTGTTAAATGATTTTGAAATCTGGACGTGTGTATCTGGTAGAAAGATCTTTTTACTTTAACAGTTTATGTAAAGTATGTGACAACCGGATCGGGCCAATATTAATCCCATTAGTATAATTGGAAGAAAGCGAGGTAGAGGATCATTAAACAGCGCCCCATGGTAAAGGACTGAAATAATTTTAAATATTTCCCATCACATGTCTACATGAAACAAGTGACCCATCAAACTTGACCCTAGACGCAACTGTACAACGCAACAAAACAAATGTATTAAAAAACAATTATTCTCTGCTAAGAACTTTGTTTTAATTTTCTAATTACAAGAGTGTAAAGCTAAGTGTCCCAATGTCGGGTTAATTTTGGCCAAAGGGGCATGACATCAAATTAACATAAACAAACTTGATAGTGAACTACTCCATGCTTTACACTAAATGCCTAACGTAATTATTTGTTTTGAGATTATGCACAAGAAGGATTACATGATCTCCTTTTGGTTGCCATGCCAAATTTCATCAGTTTTAATCAAACTGTTTTACAGCTGAAGTCGTGAAAAAAGCTATGGTAGACAACCTGTAACGGACGCCGAACAATGAGATGTCAGATTAACTTGTACCCTGAGCATTTATGCTCAAATGAGGTGAACATTACATTTTGATAATTTATGTTGGCTAGCGTGTTATTTTAACGAATAATGGAGCAGTTTTAGATTTTAAACTTTGAGAAGAATAAAAAATACGATATAAATAAAAAATAAAATGCATATTAACAAGACTTAAGCCTGGGTGTTGAACGTTAAAACCTTAATTAGTTATCAATTCAGGAATTAGATTATATACCAAAAAAGATAAAATAATATAAGTAATAAGGTAAAGTTTACATGTACCATCTGCTTGAGTGCATGTCCCTGTCTCTGTATCCATATTGTATCCAGTAAAACATTTGCATGCAAAGCTTCCTTCAATATTGCTACATTTATGAGAACAGTTATGTAGTTGCTCTTCACATTCGTTGATATCTGTGATATAAGTAAGCTGGACAGATAGGACAAAATATGAATGTATAATGCAACAGTTGTTCATCGTTCATCGTTTGACATTACCCTTATACATATACATGTAGTACACGCTCCAAGTACAATTGTATTAATTATTTTAGAAATTTTAGTAACGATAAGATATGTAAGCATATAAAAGTTGTTCATTTTGCAGAATACAAGATTAACGTCTCTGCAATCGCTACAAGTCATATTTTGTAAACAATAGGATTACACAGCAGTTTATCCTCTGATGTTTAATCGAAATCACTGTCCTGCTAAGGTGTCACTATCACAGAATAAAATTTCTTGTGCTATAAAATATTAAGATTTCATTTCATTTTGATTTATTTCCCACCTGTACACTTAGTTGGGTCCTTGCTTTCAATTCTGTATCCAGCACTACAGGAGCATTCAAAGCTTCCCTCTGTATTTGTACACGATTGTTGACACCTATCTGTTTCTTCTGTACATTCGTCTATGTCTATACGTATGAAAGATTTTCAAATATATTATTAATATCTAGATGATACTTTCTGCTTTGAATCATTCAAATGCAAATACGCAGTTGGAAAAGTTGTGTGGATAATCATAGAACATGTATCATAATAGCTCCTAAAAATATAAGTACACTGTATATGTAAAATTGTTAGAATTTTCCCCTACTGTTTCTTTATTTAACAATAGAATTTCCTAAAATAACGTGCACTTAAGCTGTAAGCGTCGTGCGAAAAGGTTGATTCTTTCTTGACGGGGAGCATACGTTAGAATAATTTCCTATCCTTTCTGTATTTGAAAATATCAATAGTACTTTCTAATATAATGTACAGCTGTAGGTGTCGCGCGAAAAGGTGGATTTGTTCTGGTTGTTGCAGCAGCCTCTAGTTTGAAATTATTAGATACATGTACTGTAAATTGGCTAGTTTTTGAGATGATTTAATTTGCGCTATTTTCCGCGAATTCGTGTGACGAACATGTCGCGATTTGTGAGCAGATAGACCTATTCTCTAATTTAAAAAAACTCGCGATAGATTGATTTTTAATATATTTACTATTCGAGAATTCTCCATTTGTCTGCTCACAAATCGCGAAAATTTCGTCATACGAAAATTACCCAATATTTACAGTATTTGATAGAAAATACAAGTTTGCATGATGTGTGATTATAGTTCTATACAATGTATATTTGTATTTATAGTTTCAAAAAGTATTTGTTATGTACCTGAACACTTGGTTACATCTTCACTGTCCACTGTGTATCCCACAGGACACGCACTGCAGTTGAACGATCGACTAAGTAGCTTTTGGTCCTTGGAAGAAAGTGTGAAACACGTTCTGTTTAATGAGCATGGATTTGCAGCACATCCGTCAAATTCTTTTTCACAGTCAGTCCCTGAAAAGATAAGCTACGTTTATTTCATCGCAACAAAATTGTCAAATATATAATGCATGGATGTAATTTCTTACATTACTCTTAATATGTACTAGTGGTCTTTTTTTTTCTGTCTTCTTACGTGAGGAATATGGGTTTTTACCATATGCAAACTGTATTTTCTTCGCAAAATCAGAGCCACACATGTAAAATGTTTGTCTGATATCTTCAGCAGCAAATTATACTTAAGGCGCAACATACTGAGAACTACTCTGTTGATATGTTACATTCATGAAACGAATCAACTTATTCATACAAATATATATTTACATGAAGTATGTGTTTTATAAATGTTATTCGGTCAAAAACTAACTTTTTATTGATGTCTTTAAAACTTATTACAGTATAGCAAAACAAATATGTTGCAAAACATCAGCAATTCCTGTTAACCAAAGCGTTACACAAATGTATTTAGTTAACGCATATAAAAAAAAATAACAATATTGAATATATTACTTGTTTCTTTTTATGTAAACAGATGTTTAAATAGGACGTGAATTTACTGTGAAACATCTACTTAGAAAGAATTAAAAATTTTCAATTTAAGTCAAGACGTAATTCATTGTAAAACATATTTTTTTATGCTTAAACATGAAATGCTACAATCAAAGGTCATACCTTCATACTCGGGTTCGCAGACACATGATGAAATTTTAAAATATTCAGTTTCCCGATCATCATTTCGTGGGACATCGGTACAATTTCCGTGATTGTTGCAAGCCGTGCATAGCACAACATCAAGCACAAATGTCGTTGAACTTCGACCATTCTTATTCCTTGACGCTATTCTATAGAAAAACTGTTATTGTTTACTAGTCAAATGTTTCTTAAGTTTTGTATCGATCTATCTTTAAATATCAACGTTCAGCGATATATCGATAACGTAAGAATGACTACATATTGACCATTTTTCTTTGACTTTTTTAATCTAAAAATATGTTTTGAACATGATATCAAGTAGTTGACTCCTTCAATTCTGAAAAATTTTGCCTATGAACGACAAACTTATCATTAAATGATCATTCGTTAGAAACCTAACATTCTATTGAAGGTAGAATTGAACTCTGATATTCCAATGGGTTTTGATGAATTATATATTAAACTGTCTTGATAGGTAAAACTTTTATTAGATACAGATAATTTTCAAAACGACTATGATATCGTATTGAACAGGGTCTTGAGTGTCTATCAAGTTTAACGATTACATCCATAAATTGTTTGCATCAAGTGTCTTAAGAAGAATATACTTCCAAAGTTCAAACTTGTATAGGTTGAAATATTGTTTCAAACTTTACATTAAACTTTTTTAAAAAAAATTCATGGCCTCAATCAAGCTTGTTCCCAAAAATGATTTAATGAACATTACTTCATATTGACTAGAATCTGACTCTGAACATGTCTTGGTTTAAACAGCAGTATATCATTATTACTTCGATGGTCAACTCTTGCACAATAGGAAAATCTTGAAAACTAAACAGTTTCAAGCAAATGTGGATACTGAATCTACCAAGCCAACTCCTAGTTTAAAAATATCACCTAAATGTCTTATGCTTTTAGTGTCGAATAAGGTACTGAACATCATTACCGTATATTGACAGGGTCTTCAGTGTCTTGGTTGTAAAAAAAAAAAAAAACCCTTTCGTCAATTGTTGCATTTACACTGTTTTTGACAAAATAAACTTCGTCACTATGGTCAGCTATGAAGTTACAAGTAACTTGTTTTCCTTTAAAAGCTACCACCCTTTCACATCCAGTCAGTGACGGTATGGACTCATCTGAAATGGTAAAAAAACTTACCGAAGTAAACATTTGTTCTTTTCTTTAAGCAAATGAAAATATGATTTAGATAATTCAGTAAACAAGTTTATGCTGAAAAATCTCACATGTTGTTTAAATATAACAGAAGAGAGTTTTAGAAACCCATCATGATCTTATATTTGTTCTTTGATTTTTTGCTTTCACATTTAAAAACAAAACAGATAAGTATTAAATAAAGATGATTTTTATAACGCTGCTATTAAGATGTTTTAGAGGAAAAACATTTTGACCTAAAGCACACTTGAATAATGAAGATCTGTAGCGTTAAGTACTCCATTCAATAATGGCGACACTTGTCATTCATCATATTAAATCGCTTTGTTCGTCCGATTTTCCCAGTCAAAACAACAAACTATGTTCACTCAAAATAAAAAAAAACATCCAAATTTTTAAACACCCCCCCCCCCCCCCCCCCCCCCCCCCCCCGGGGCTTTGATGTAAAATGACGGATATTTTAATGTACTGTCCATATTTACCAAGTTCTAATCGAGTGGCATCAGACTCGGCTTTAATTTCATTGGACTTTAGTGCTACTTCTGGTTTTTCTATAAAGACAAGGTCGAACACACACTGAATATTCTGTGAACCGTTACAAGTTTTTTCGGCCTCGGCTACTTTCATCGGATCGGCTTCATCAAGAAATCTCGGCACATATGAATCATTGTGGTAGTCAAAGTGAGATTTTCCGTTGTCATAGATAAATGCTGAGTTATTTGGATCTATCGCCCCTGTAAAATATGTTACCAGTATTTTGATAATTGTTTTTATAATAATACATTTCTTCATTACAACAAATATGACCCGAGACTAAAAAACTGATTAAAAACAGAGCTATAATTACGTCAATATTTAATTGTCTTAAAAGATGTTTAATATAGTTTAGATGATAATTTTACACATTTACTCATCCCGCTTGTACAAGTTACTCCGCCCTGCTTGCATGAAAATGATGACCAGTCTGAACCCTCCTGCAGTTTTTATTTTGATCTGTACTTTTTGCTATAAAGTCAGTTAATTTCAGTGACCACCCATTTCAACACATATTGGTTATACATGTATCTAAAACTAAAACTCGACAATTTTATATCTGTTCTATCAGGGTTAGAGCAATGATAAACACTTTGATAAATATTTAATAGATAGTGAAAGTTATACACATACATGTCTTCCCATATGCGAACACTTCCCTTTCTGTGAGGTTTGCTTTTAGAACTGTCCCGTTTGGAAGTGTAAAATCATCATCTGGGTCACCATTGTAGTTGCCAAGAAGTCCTTGTGTATGACCTCTCAACGTTTTATTCACAAGTGTATTAAGAGAGAGCATCTCTACACTTACGGATATGTTTAACGATATTCCTGAAATACGTCCAAAAGAAGGATATTAGTTTTAACTTAAATCAAATAATAAGGAAGTAAAATTCAACATGTAATTTAGTATATATTTGCAACATTTTAGAAAGTAACATTCACAAGCAGCGGTTTTCATAAGGATTTAAGAAAATGTTAGGCATTGTTTTATAAAGGCGCCTGTTAACAAACCAATCGTTGACGAAAGACAGGCGAACGGTTTATAAACAGTATAACACAAGATAAAGGCGTATCAACGAGTTATGCATCTTACCGAAAGATGGAAACAGCACACTCAATGTTTCGTCGCGCTTTGAAATGATCAAATTTTCGTCATTGGATGTCCATTCAAAAGGATCCTCGGAGTTTATACTCTCATAATATTGATTAGTGAGGTCCACTTTATTACCGTACAAAATAATACCTGAAGTACAAACATAGTTACAGATATAGATGTAGAGTATGCAATTATCGTCCAATAAAAAGCATATCTTGTATATCAACGATCTTCAAGTATGTTCCAATATTGTTCAGAAATGCTTTTCAGATGATTTCATTTTCAAATCGACATAGTATTCATTTATTTCTAAATATCTATCATACTAAAGGATGTTTTTCATAAACCGATGTTCCTTTAAAGCTGCTAGATAAAGAATAATCAATATTCATATGATGTTAAGCAAATTGTACGAAGTTTTACTTTCGTTACTATTCTGGCATTTACCTTTAACTTTAATGCTTGAATATAAAAAATTTCCAAACATTCAATGTAAAATAATAAATACTAACAGCGCACATTTTCCGTGTATTAAGTTTCTTAGAAATGATATAATAAAACGTTTATGAAACTTATACATTAAATCGATATCTTAACAAAAGCATAAATAGCATTTAGATTATTTGTAAAAATTATTAACTTAACCTTACCATATGTTTAAGTTGGAATTTAAACATTCCGGTCATTAACGTTTATAAGTTGGTAGCGTTTAAAATCAAATATCTTGCATGTACCGTTAAAACATTTATACTGAAATCTTTGAATTTGTTGATTCGTTAGTACAATGTTAATTTCAGACAATTGGATAACCTTGCTATTTTCATATACAAAAGACGAACATCTTTAATGCGGAAATGATATTACATAATAAGTAAGTTTTGAGGCTTACCTTCTTCTCTTCCACCTTGCTTTCCAAAATTGTATTAATTAATCGTTTAACATTCATTAAACACACTTTTATGTTCTGTATATACATTTGATATATCTAAGCTGTTTTACCGTTCTTTTCTCTGTTCAATTCAACGTGTACTGACGCATTCGAGTTGAATCTTTTGCAGCAAATGCTGTGAATATTGTTGCCTGCGATAACTGTCCATCTTCTTTAGTTGGTCGCTCAGTTCTTGAATGGAGGTCAAATGTTGTATTGCCGCGTATTTGTAAGAGTACATATTCTCCAAGACCATTAAATGTAAAGTTCATTCCGTCAAGAGTACGAAAATGTGGATCTCCCCAGAATGTCCCTGTAAAAACACAACTAAAGAAATGAACAATTAAAATATGATGACGGAATTTGATATTCAAACTGATGTATTTGAATGTTTATCAGGGCTTTGAACCTGTGATAGGGATAAGCTTTTCCTTTGTAGCCATAAAACAACAAACTTACCCATGACTTCCGGCAATAAAAATTTCAAGGGTTAAACGTTAGGACTTAAATGTAAGCTATTCATAATCTTATAAATGTTCGTTGTAAGATATGCTGATGTTTCACTATACGTTATGAATACCTTAACAGTTAAAAAGCTTTTAACTACTACAGATTTATAATTACATTCATTACAAATAATCCATATCTAAAAAATAAAATAATTCAATCAAACCGCTTGCAATTTATCCACTTACTGTGCCCTTTAAAGAATGAATGTTGTACTATACATTTAACAGTCTCACAATAATATAATTATGAGAGATGTTCGTCATCATTGTTCAGTATTTAACCTTAGTATATGCATAAAGTTCCATTAATAACAAAAGGAACCTTTCAAGAACAAAATGTTATCAGGTGGAAATATGTAATTTAGAACCCATGTCCATTTTCTAGGGACATCTGTTTACGATATTTTGGATTACTTTTCAAACTTACTAAAACCCTGTTACCAAAAAGAAAGTCCAGTTTGTTAGCATAAAAGCTTAACATTGTACATTGACATATAATTATAACTTGACTATATCTTGATATTACTAAGTAAGTCTTGCATCTCAACGATAGAAACAGAAGTCACATTTTTTTTGGGGTTTAAACCTGCACCCTTATTGTTTCAATACACATTTGATCTATCTTATCTCTTTTACTGTTCTTTGCTCTCTGCAGTAGCTCAATTCAACATGCACTGACGCATTAGTTGAATCTTTTGCAGCAAATGCTGTGAATATTGTTGCCTGCGATAACTGTCCATCTTCTTTAGTTGGTCGCTCAGTTCTTGAATGGAGGTCAAATGTTTTATTGCCATGGTATTTGTAAGAGTACATATTCTCCAAGACCATTGAATGTAAAGTTCATTCCGTCAAGAGTACGAAAATGTGGATCTCCCCAGAATGTCCCTGTAAGAACACAACTGGAGAAATGAATTATGAAAAAATGATAACGGAATCTTTCCTTTTAAATTTAATATTCAAACTGGTGTACAGGTATAGAAGTAATTGAATGTATTTAAGGGGTCTAAACGTCGTTTTGCAATAGAAATAGGAGTTATTTCCTATTTAAAAAATGCTTAAAATCCAATGGGATATTCGTGTTTCCATAAAACAAAATTTATTTGCTATGATCCGTTCACTACCATATCATTATTTCAGGGGTAGGGTTTAAATGTCAAATATTTATAATCGTTTAAACGATCTTTGTAAGTTATGTTGAAGCATCGCGATACGTAAATCGGTAAAGCTTGTTTTTACTGTCCGAAACAATATCTGTCCTTTGTGTAATTGACAAGTGTAATTTGGAAAATTTAAGACCACCATCTTTTTGCCATTCCGTGGTTTTACCACTAACGTAAGTTCATTACAAATTTCAAGCATAATTTCATTTGCAAACGTTAACAATGTGGCCTATGATGAGATGAATCCATTGCTCAAAATATATGACTTATTAAAAAGGTTGCGTTTTTAAAGTTGTTAAGTACATTTGTATTGTATTGTAATTTGTATCTGGAAATAGAAGAAACAACTCAGTAAGACTCATTTCTTACGGATTTGAAAACACCTTGTGTTTTCAATATTTTCCTTGATCATAATTCAATATAGCTATTTTGAAGGGTAATATAAGTTTAAAAATCATCGTTATAAGACTTTATATTTGCATTAAAACCATCCGTGAACATATTTTTATGTCTTACCAAAGTCGTAAGGAGATGTTTTGTAACAACTTCCTGTCGGCCTCACTTCATAATACAGATTACAGTTATCAGACTGATGACAGCATTTTGTCTTTGGCATAACATCATTTACAGCATTTTCAATAGGAAATCGTGGATTATATAGCTGAAAACCTCCAGCATATGGACGTTCGTATACCCAGAGCCAGGTTCGTCAAATCGTAACAACAGCTCTGAAAAATAGAAGACAAACAATGTTCAGTCAAATATTCTACTTTTGAGAAAAAAAGTAAATGGATTGAATTCCATTAAAAAAAGTCTTTGTAACGACTTGTATAAAAACAAGCCATGGTTGTCTGGTGAATAACTTGAATGTGTCTCTTTGTACATGTACTTTCGTTTCAGTGTATTAAATAATATGTTAGCTACATCAGTAAAATTTCAATCTAGGCTCTTTTGCACATGTGACGACTGTACCTTTCCGTAATGTCCATATGTTCCAACATGAAGCATATCAACGCAAGCATACGTGACGTCTGTCCGCCATCTCTGAAGACCAATTTTCCAAAACCACGGGTCGAATCTAGAGAGCCATATGTCACATGGGCATTCTGGTGTCATGCTTGCAATGTAATCAAGTCGTTTCTTGTTCTTCGTAGTTTTCATTATACCATCTTATACAGTCAACGGCGGGGTTTTCATACGTTTTGCCTGGTTGAGTAAGTGGTTTGAATACTAGTCCAGCCACATCTGTAATGACAACATTTCTACCAGTGAAAATATAAATGTATTCAGGGGAAAAAGTAAATATAAGCTATACTTCACATGGAAAAGAAACGTACATACATTACAATTAATACGATTCAAATGAAGGTAGTGTAGAAAATAGATATTTTACTATTATCACATACTCATCTTAGATTATAGCTTTAGCTTGTAAAACACTGTAACGATAAGGTATTGGAAAGGTAAATGAACTCTTTCCCCTTGGGAGGACGCGACTTTCAACACCGATCATGTCCGATTATAATTGGTTGTTTGCGAAACATGATTGTTATTGAAAGGAAATGCCAAAAACCTAATTTCTAAGATCATTCTTGTTATTCTTTCAATACTAAGCGTATATTCAAAAATATTCAGTAGATTATACAAATTGAATAGTTCCGTATATTTTAAGAAAGGGCTTATCTGCAAACACGCTAATTCAGAAAATTACGACAATTTGCGTAGGATAAACTTGCTCTTACCATTTTCTTTAGCAGAAACTGTGAGTTTCCAATCAAGATGAAGCACTGGATCCGTAAATGAATATGCGTGTGAATATATCATTGAGTC
This sequence comes from Saxidomus purpurata, assembly GCA_022818135.1. Classification (NCBI taxonomy): domain Eukaryota; kingdom Metazoa; phylum Mollusca; class Bivalvia; order Venerida; family Veneridae; genus Saxidomus; species Saxidomus purpurata. Next base: position 16,157 of record JAFMSR010002402.1, read on the forward strand.
TCCAGCGTATCCAACCCATACCTGAGCCCCATTGGAAAGATTGTTTACCCATTGCATTTTGCCGTGTCCGTAAATGAAAAACGAGTATGTTATCTTCCCATCGGATATTAGAACAGCTTGGAAAGTTGATGTCTGGATAACATTGCATAAAATATATAACTAAAATCTTAACCTTCTGGTATGCTGATGATAAAAAACGTAAATGATAGAAAGCTGTCTGGGTCAATGGAAATATAAAAATTAGAGCTTCCTGAAACATCACTTATAGAATTCTAAAGAATGCAGAAATTATAGAAAGTGATGATGCATTGTTTTATAACATATTGAATATTGTATATCACGTAAATGGAAAGTAGAAATATCTTAGTACATATCTATAGTTTTGAAATTCCTCCAATGTAACGACTTGTTTTTCCAAAGACCGCATTTCAATTTATTAAGAAACATGACTATTTAAATTTATATATACTTGTTTCATTTGTAATACAACTTTTAGAAATAATTCTTTGTATGATTCCAAATATACACTAGGTGCATGTAAATAATTCAATTATTCAAATTCTATGCACAAAAAGTAAAATTTATAAAAACAATGCTCTATCAAATTAGCTTAGCAATATAACACATTTGTAATGAAGATACTCTCACCTTTGACATGTCAAATCCTTGCAGAGGTTTCACTTCATCCCAGGTGGCAATCAAGATAAAACTGGCATCGAATGACGGAACATTTCCGAATTTTCGTACTATCATCTCTGTATACGAAATCAAGTCCGCATTGTTTTTCATTTTCTCATATGAACTATGAATGTCATATGATCTGTATAACAAGGCTCTGGAATTCTGTACACTTATTGGTGCATAAAACGGTGCAATTATGTTCCTTTTTCTAATGTCAGAAAGACTGATCTTGTTTTTTGGAGGCGTCGGGTTGGAATAAACCGAATCCAGACTGATAAATCCAAACCAGGATATCTTCAAAGTATTCGCTGAGAAATCACTTAAACAAAAAGGTTTGATTTATGAAAGGTTTTACTGATATTGCAAATGATATTTAGTGGGCTTGTATATAAGTTTTTTTCGGCACGACTTTGAGCAATCAGCTATACTTAAATGATATCATCAGGAATCAATTTCACAGCATTTGATAGACATTCTTTAACAGTTGTAGTTACGTAATTATCACTACGTACATTGTAAAACTTGTACTGTTATTGTACTGACACTTCAAAGCTTTATGTTAAAATATCTAAAGACAGTTTTATATCTAATGATCAAACATCAGTTGAGTTAGAACGGCACCAAAGCAAAAACTTACAGGAGCATAGAATAATAAGTCAAAACTTACATATACATGCATTATGTATGCTGCCAAAGGCAGGGAACCCCGGCTCAAATGATATGTTTGGTCCACAAGCTGGTGTCTTTGGTACTGACGTATCCCCTTCGGATATTCCATAAGGCAGGAGTGGCACTAAGACAAATAATATATGTCACTGGGTTAAATTGTAACTCTGTAACTTAACTATAAAATGACAAAATATAAATAGTGGCTGACACATACATATGTCTTTGTCATTGTATGAGCAAATATTTACGTCATCAGTCGAACCTGTTAGGAAAAACGGTCGGATGATTAAGTCATCAATTCGCATCCGAATAATATTTTAAATAAACAAAGTAAGATGATAAAATGATTATGTATCAAAGGCAAAAATTCAAAACAATGTGTTTAAAACTATTATTCCTAAATAGTGTCGTTTCATGTGCCATTTTAACAGTGTTTAAAGGGAACTTTTACATTAGAAGTGTTAGCAGTTGCAACAATGAACTCACTGATGTCACATCTTTTGGAGATTTTGTCATATATTCCTGTGTTACATTTACAGATCGAGTTGATACACCTTGAATCTTCCAAAATACAATACGCATCATTTAGACAATTTCCACCGACATCGGCTGAAATATAAAAAAGATATAATTTAATGTATTTTACTCCTTCTAAAGCATATATTCTTAACATAGATGCTTTTTTAATAACGTTTAAACTATATATTTCATTCATTTCGGCACTCACGTTTAAAATTAATCCGTACCGTAAAAATCCAATAACGTATTTAAAGTTGTTATTGTACACGTTATGGTTGACGAGAATTGATTGCGTAGGTTTATCTTCTTGCACTGATGATTTGTCATAAAGCTGTAAAACTATTTCTAGTTATTACGTATTTATTATAAATAATTTAGTATTATTATTTTATTTTCATCGAACCCGTTGGGCTGAATTCACTATTTAAAGAAACGCATTAAATCTATTTAACATTTGGTTTGAAGATGGTACTGAAAGGCAAAAACCATTGGCAGAACATTTCTTACACTTTTTGACACATGCTGGTACTGTATTTGTCCATTCGCCGTTTTTATTACAAATAGTTTTTCGGTGTCCAACAAGCAAGAAGCCTTCGTTACAGCTGAATGTTATTTCAGCCAAGTATTTTGTCCCTTGGGAGTCATCTATGTTGCCATCAAACGGTACAGTTAAGTTTCCACAATCTATAGAGGTAAGAAATATTAATTTGAATTATTAACTGTATTAATTTGAATAGCTTTCTTTATATATTTGATAAACATAACGAAAAAAGAAATAAAGAAATGCTCGATTTTCAGTTAAAAGCAAAAGGGGAACGAATGGGTATATTGATTTCACAGTGTTGAGCATATTTTAACCGTAGAGGGTATTGCAATACAACTTTTGCCTTTTTTGAAGATGAAAATGATACATAAGTTAAATCTGGCCTAAAAAGAAGCCACAAAGCACATATTTATAATGTTGTGTAATTGAATTACAAACGACATTATCGGAATACAAAAAGCCCGGTTAAATCAATCGTCTTCTAGATTTCATATGACGTCTGTTTGAACAAAGGTTATAACATATGATATAAGGCTTTAATAATTTCTGTTACCTTAGCGAATGTTATATTATCATCAACATTGCTTTTCGGATTTGTGTGATCAGCTAGTCAATCATTATCACAATTCTTACTAAGCAGTCTATTTAAACAATATGTCTACGGTATTCATCAGAAATTCATGAACCTATCAATTCGCATGCTGGACGATCACTCCACACTCCACCATCTACACATGTTATTACACTAACTCCTTTCAGCTCGTATCCTACGTTACATTCTATTTCTGCATAGTTACGAAATACGAAGCCATTTGTTCCATCGGTACTTGTGACTTTTCCGTTAGTCGGTGTTGGGTCATCACAAGCTGGCAAAATTTCAGAAAAAAAATTCTACTGTTGTCGTTTCAAAACATAGAAATAAATACACAATAGAAATAGACTACCATAGAACGATTTTATTTCTTAATAGTGTATAAAGGGTTAACAGGAAAGACAATTCTGAAAGTTACTTTTGACGTAAAAATGTGACCGTGATCTAGATATACAATTCAGATTTTTCATGATATTTGCTAAAAGCATAAAAAGTCAATATAGTTCTTCAATCACTGGTTATTATTTACAAAAGAAAGAAAATAAGATGATAAGTTCCTGTCGTTCCTAACTTTTACTTACTGGCTTTGATATTGCACATAATGTGGTAGAAATAAAATAAACACTCTCTTCCTGACGTTAATGAAGAAGTATTTATTGTGCTTTTTGAATGTAGGAAAGCCACACTTTTGATTAAAAAATACATATTGTACATCCTACTTTGTTTTTCACAAACCACGGATGAGTCATTCCATCCATCGGTCGTACACATTACAACCGAGGAGCCATTTAAACTGTATCCTTTATCGCAGTCAATTGTTGCAATGGAACCAACGACTGTTCCATAAGTTGTGTTCGCTTCTCCATTTGCCAGCGATAAAAAACCGCAGTCTAAATATAATGTACACATACATTTGATTTAAGACAATTCATAGTACGTGGCAAAGACCAGCATGACAAAATAATGATAAATGTGTTTAGCTTACATGCCATACAATTAACAATCATATTAGAAAATATAGTTTACAGTGAATAAAATATTCAATTTCGCATTCAAAAAAACATTAAAATTTCGTCGGCATCTATATCACACTGTTGATATTATAATTTCACTATTATGTAATTAGTACTGCTAATTTATATGCACATTATTAATTAAGTGCATGTATACTTGATATCATAGACATTATTACTACGAAGGATTTGTTGCAATATTCCGTTATATTTTAAAACCTACGAACATTTTTAAAAAATGAAAGTTTAGAAGTTGCTTATGTTCAGAGTGTAAAACGTGGCTTACCATGACTGTATGTAGTGACTAGGTAAAACTAAATTATATACAGGAGTTAAAAAATACCATTTTCACTTCTCTCTGTTTAGCGATTGACTGAATGTTCTCAGGCTGAACATTCCACGTAACAAGTCTGCAACTATTTTACTCCTATGACTGTTAAATAAACTGTTTGTAGAGATAGGTCTTTGAAAAGACAAACACATGCTAGCTCCTACCTGATGAGTCGCATACAGGGGTATCTGACCACACTCCATTCGGCTGACAAATGATTATTGACTCTCCTGATATATTATAACCAGAGAGGCAAGTGATCATTATCACAGTACCGTATGTTGTCTCTGTTGTATTAGCTAAGCCTTTGTCTGGAACGGGACTGCGACAATCTGCAAACAAATTGTTTTAATTATTTTTACAAATGGCGTTATGAGCTCAAGTGTAATTTGTTGCATCGAAAGGAAAGAGGACATTGTGATTTGTAGTTAATAATCTAAATTTAGATAGTAATTTGGTATTATAGAGTCCGTGTCAAATTTAAAATCTTATAAAATTATCTCATCTTCGGACATTATTCTGGGATTTAATGTCCGTTCCGAAAAACAATCCTCTGTAAGAAACTACCATCTTTGTCACATAGCTGGGTGAAGACAATTTAGGAAAATATTTATTTCAATCACACCTAATCCAATGTACGATTAACCAAGTGTCTTATCGTCAAAAATGTGCCTTCGAATCTTCAGTGTCGAATATTCAGAAAATTTCTAACCTACAGGAAAACAGTCTTGCCATACTTCCCAAGTACTATTTGCAAGACATGATACTGTGGGACTTCCATAATCGCTTGGGGTATATCCTTCCCAGCATGTAATAATTGCTGTCTCACCAAATGTGGTTTTATTGTTAGTTAAAGTTACATCTGCATTTTCCGGCTTTAGTGCATTGCAACCTACGAAAATATATACGTGTACGAGTAATAGATAATACATAACTTTATTTACTTACATGTACAATAGTGACCCCATTTAAACAATTACTTCGATCTTCTTTAAACGAATCGTTAATGTAAAAGTAAAAATATTCACCAAATTTGAAATGACTTGATGAAGTGTTGTATAATCAATCTCAACCTTTGCCGAACACAGTTACCTATGATCTCACAAGACGGATAGTTTGTCCATTTCTCATCTGACTGACACGTTATAACAGCTTCACCTGACATGTTATACCCTTCATCACACTCAATCAGTACTACTGTTCCGTTCGTTGTGGCTGTAGAGTTTCTTGAGCCATGATCAGGAGTTGGGTCACCACAGTCTACAAAAAAGATTTAAATATGGCAAACTGCCTCAGGAAATTCCTAAACGTTAACTATTAATTGATTATAAACTGCCAAACGGACGTTCATTTTCAGGTACCACTACTGTTCAAATGTATCATTAACAACTAGAGTAACAACTGACCCGCTTGATACAGATGATTGAAGGTAAACAACATTTTGTCAAATGTAAATCATTATGCCATGTATTAGTAAATTGGCTAATGATTCGCATGATATGAATAAGGTTGCAATTACCTTCGACCCAACCGTGTTGATATCCCAGCATCTCTTTGCTTGCTTGTTCGAGTTTGGTGTATGTATTTGTGTATATATGAATATTGATGAGTAAAAATCTTTAAGTTCTCTCTGATGGATAGACCAATTATCACAGCGGGGATCACGAGATTAAAACGGATCAAGATACTCTCTAAGCCCAAGTGACCTTAGAAACAAGTTACCCGAAAATGGAAGCCATTTACTGTAACTAGGCATGGTGCTTATCTTATGGCATCATAAAAAATTCTGACCAGGTGCACAGTTGCGCCTCAACATATACACCTTCGAGTGTGACCTTGAGCCTTCGACCTCGAAACCTGACCAACATGATTTAACATTTTTGAAGTGTAACAAAATTTGAAGCTGGTGGTTGAACCTGTGTATATCCATAGTACTTTTATGTTGCCAAAGATCCCCTATATCTTTACCCTAAACGGCTTTGAATCAAAACCTATTGCATAGATGTATGAGACATTATACTTATCATGTGATTCCCCACCGTGAATACATATAACCATTTTACAAACGTTTGTATTTGCGTTGATACATTTACAACGAACTGATATTTTCCTTCATTTTTGATTTTTGCATGATGAATAAAGATAGCATAGTCATTGTCGTAAAAATATGTCTACCAGGGTGCATCTACAGTAATTTCATCAAATAAATCAATCAATCAAGTGTCATTCATTGGCAAAAAGAAAGGTTTATAATTATTAATCCAACTAATGTTTTAACTCGACTGGTGTACTATCCATTGAAGGAAAAGTGATATTTACTTATAAATGACATGTCAGAAAAAATCAAACGAAACTAGATGCAGTGAAAAAAAAATTAATCTTTCTCAATGATTACACATTCAAATGATCATTTTGCAATGCATGGTTCTGTCAAAACATATTTTAAATTTTACCGTTATTACTCCTTTTAACAAAATATTTAAAACTTATGCAATACAGAACTTTGTATTAAGATATCAAAAAAATTGAATATAAGGTAAGAAAGGTAATATAACCTTTCTATTTTGCCTGTTGAATAACAAAATGCATCTAATTATACTTGTGTGTGTTATTGTAGATGTACTTACCAATAAGTTTACACATTGGTCTACTACTCCAGTTTCCGTTAAGCTGACACATAATGTCGGCTGCACCGATCAGTTTATAGTCTGTTTCACACGTGACATGGACAACAGTTCCATAACGTGTTGATGAAGAGTTAACAATACCATTTTCAGGTTTCGGATCTTCACAATCTGAAATATTATTTTACTTGTTTTCTGTGGCCATCATTAATCAGACGCCGATTGCTTCGTGCCATCGTTTGAATTTAAATGTTAAATCTTGAAAACTTATGGCTCTTGTTTTTCAAACAAAATATGTAGTATATATTTACTCATCCCGTGAAGCAGCAACGTGAATATGATTACCTGTGCACACCACGGATATATCGTTTACATGGGTACAGTTGTCATACGTTTTGTACGTACATTCATTTAGATCTAACGCATTATCTCCACAACTTAGGTCGTCCACAAATATTGGACCTTTACCTCCACCGTAGTATGCACCTGTATTGAAACTCACTGCTGGCCTGAAATTAAATTTGACAACAATAAAAAGGGATTAAACAATATGAAATGCTTCAATACAATATACATTTTGATTTTTTTTTATCTGTGATACATAATATCAATATCAAATAGATGCAAAATTCAGTACTAGCTTATAAAACTTGATCGACCACCTGCCTTTTCCAACATTTGTCCGGTCAGTGTCGGTTGAGACTGGTTTCACTTTTGACTCTAGGTCAAATAACCGCCTCCGTGGTCGAGCGGTTAGAGTTGCTGACTTAAAATCACTGTAGCCTCTCATAGATTGAGGGCTATGGGTTCGCACCCTTCTACCGACCTTGTCTTATTATGTAAGAAAGTTGGCATTTTCTTACGGAGGATCGGCGTCTAGTACTGGTTCTACCCAGGAACGATTGTTAGGTAAACTGTTCGCCTGTTATAAGGACCATGGTTGGAGCTGGCGTTAAACAACAACGACTCAAAAGTTTTTCATGAGGTGTGTTTTTAAATGTTATAAAGCATAAAACTTTTCTTTTGTCTGTGACGAACATCAATATTATAGGTACCATTTATTTTGCAGGACGCTGTCATTAAAGCAGTAATTACGAAGTGCAAAGGCAACTTCAAATTAAATTCGAACTTCCTTTTTCCTTTGGAAAGTTTTTTTTAATAAACGTATCATTAGCCACACTACTAAACTATATTTTATCATTATACATGTAAAAATGAACTTTGTTTAATGCATACGGATATCCAATCATGTTGCATATGACGTTTGCTTCCGACATTCCAAAGTTGTCACTACAGACTGTTCCCCATGTATCTAGAGATTCTATTTCGACTCTTCCACTAGAAGGACGAAGACCAGCAGACAACCTTACATCAGTGACATTTAATGGATAACCTGAAACATGAAATCATGTCATCAATAAAACATTCAAATGCATTAAACTAATAAAACATAATGATTTAGTCGAAAATAAGAAAAAACTAAAACTTCTGTTGTGGTCAAAGGTAGTACAGTATTGGAGTTTGTACCAATTTTCATGCAATAAATATCATACACATGTCTTGGTGTTGGAGTTAAATGGCATGCTAAAACTGTTGTGAGTTAATTGGCATTGTTAAAAATGTCGTAAGTATAGTATGAGTTAATTGGCATGCTAAATATGTTGTATGTTGTGATTTAATTGGCATGCTAAAATGTTTTATGTTGTGATTTAGTTGGCATGCTAAAATGTTGTGGACTATAATTATGAATATAATATTGATCATATCATA